>JACSYO010000396.1:1892500-2177500 GCA_016806645.1 Ophiodon elongatus | reverse complement strand
ATTGTAAACATGAGTTTATGTCTCAATCTCTAGTTTCAAGTCTTCTTCAATACAGCATGATGTTCATTTAGTAAATTATGGTCCATTTAGAGTCAAACAGACCATAAAGCAGGGGATGCTTTAGGGCGGGCTTAGTGTGATTGACAGGTCGCTGACACTACCAGAGACGTATGCGGCATCTTGACGTCACTCTTCCGCATTCCAAACATGGTAACTTCCGTTTATCGATTGCAAAAAACAACAACATGGTGACGGCCGTAATCCAAGATGGCGACGGCAAAATTGAGGCTTCAAAGCGGCAGTCCGCAAACCAATGGGTGACGTCACCATGACTTCGTCCACTTCTTATATACAGTCTATGATTGTAACGCTACACTGTTACATTAGAGGCTAGATCTTCACCAGACAGGCAACGGGCCACAAAATGATCATTTGTAAATCAATCCAGTTATGCAGGAGTTTATGAACGGGTGTTTTGATGCAGTTGTGCTGATGTTAAAGGCGAACCTCCATTTACTTCAATATGTTAAAAAAAATCTGTTTTTTTTTTTGTGTGAATTGAATGCAATCTTTTGAAGCATGCTGAGACCTTGCATCTCAGGTGGTCGTCGAGAATGCTCGACGTGGCACATAGGACACAGACCGTAGGACAGAAGAAGACTTCGTTCGCCGAGGGGTGATGCAAGAAAAACTAAGTTTTCTTCATCAATTCCATGTAACACAGGGTGAGAAATTGATATTTAATGGTAATTTTGGGGGAAAAGTATTTCTTTAAAGGTATTATCTTTTACAATAAATCATGAGCAACAATAAACGCGACATTGCAACAGATATGCACACTTGAGACTTGGACTTAAAATACAAATATGAGGACTTAAAACTTGTAGCTCTATTTCACGACAAGAACTTAACAATCCGTAGCCCGGGACTTCCCATAACCTGAATCTTTAAGAATTATATGAGGCTTTGGTCTGACTCTCCTCGTTATATATATTGTGCATGTTACAAAGTGTGACACTTTAGATGTGCTTAAATGAAGCGGCGAGGGTGCAGACATCATGTTTGTACGGCTGTTGCATCAGGGAGTGAGGTAATCGTGTCATTTGGACTGTCCGAGTTCAGAGACCTGAAAGACCTGCGGCTGACTTGCACTTTGCTTCCTCTGACTGGACTCGGACTCAAATAACTTGAAACTTCTGCTCCGAGAGACTTGGTTCTGAAAGCAGCCGTGCTTTGAACCATCACAAGAGGCTTCAGGTACGAGGCGACGGATGAAATGCAATCCAGGTGCAGCTTAACAGACCCATGAATGTGAAGGCCAGCGTTACATCCCTCCCCCCCCCCCCCGCCTCCTCATCACCCTGGTTGAACACTTTAAACTCTGTGGAGCGCTTACTGACATGTATAATCGTTTGTATTCTAATTATTGTTTCTGCAGATCTCCAGTAGCCGAGCTGCTCCAGTGGAGCCACTCCAGTGTCCGACAGCGCTGCGCTCGTATAAAGAGCTCCCGGGGGGATATGTGTTTAACTGGGAATGTAAAACAAGCCTTTACTGGGAAAAACAGAACCAAAGCTCAATCACATTTTTTTCCCCTCGCCCAAACAACGAGCATTTTTTAATCTTTCAAAGCTATTCTCCTTGGTGTCTGTCTGTCTCCATTTTTGTCTCGAGTCCATCAATTGAGCATCTGCTCAGGTGTCTTTGTTGAGTTATTAAAACCGTAGGAAACGCTGTCTGGCAGGATCAAAGCCAGCCTTGGACCGTAATGATCAGTGATGCTGCTGTTAAATTAACCAGACGGGAGCGCTGTTCACTCTATTGGGGGGCGGGGGGGTGGGAGGTGGACCAGGTACAAGAGAGGAGAGGAGGCCCGGGGAAAAAGCCTCAGTGAGACACGACGTTAAGAGAATCGTGTAAACACCGTCTTTAATGTTACTCAGAGATGTTTTATGATTAAAAGACATCTTATGATCCCGGATTACGGACAGATTGGTAATGACAGGTGCTGGGGGTGGTGGTGGTGGGGGGGGGGGGGGGACCTTGCCGTTACAAGGGCTTGCGTAAGCTTTTAATCTCACGGTAAGTCCAGCGCAAACACTGATGGAGAGACAGAGAGGGGAAGGTAGAGTGGATCACGATATATATCTAAGAGATTGCGGAGGAGAAGGGGAAACGGAGGGAAATGTGATGGCTGGATAGATGAGCTATTTTTATAATGAGGTCAGTGTGAGCTGTGGGATTTCATTCTCCTGGGAGAGACACACACACACACACACACACACACACACACACACAAAAGGGAACTGTGGCGATGTATCTCTCCTGAGTGGGGCTGCCTTTGTCCACGGGAGGAAGGAGGAGGAGAATATGAGGAGTAGAATATGAGGAGGAGAAGGAGGAGAAGGAGGAGACGGGCAAGAAAATGACAAACCCAGACGTCAGAGAGAGGATTTTAAGGATTTTTTTTTTATCATAACCCGATTGGTCAGAGCGGTTTTATTTCCTCCCTCAAGTGCTAGAACAAGAGGGCTGATGTTGCGTAACAAACTGACATGTAATCGTCTCATTGTGTCCCAACAACCAAACAGATTCCTCCACTCCCACGAAGCCCGCTGTCTCACGTCCTGTAGACTGCGTCAACATCATCACAGAAAACACTGCTCCCATAACGAGTACCTTATTGTATCCTAAAACAATTGATGTGCTTTAACAAAAAAAAGGGGTGTGGGGGGAATTTACCGATTGGATGATCCTCCCTCCTCAGCTGCTCCCTCGCTCCTCCTCTTTCAGGGTGGTGCCCACGTCGTGGTCCTGTCCCCCCCTCTCCACACTCCCCCTGCAAAGACATAAAACAGTGACCTTTAAAATAAAGTGTACAAAATTAAAATAAAAATCACAAGGCTATATATTATTTAAGCTATAAATAATGCTGATACATAAACTGAAAACTTTATCACAAAAACTAATTATTATGAAATGTTATCCAATATCATTATTTAATTATAGAATTGGTCATTTCAAAACATCCTTTGTCAAAAATCTTTATTTCTGAATGACATTTTCCCCCACTTTTTGTTTTCATGATGTCACTTTTCATGACACTGGAGTTGTCATAAGTGCCCGCCCCCTCAGCTTTTTAGCCCGTTACCCAAATTAGCCACTTAGCTCCTGTTAGCTACAGCACAAACACTGAAAGTAATTCTGAATCCACCAGCTAAAGGCTGCTGCTGTAAATACACACAGTATTTATAGATACACAGTTACAATGTACTTAACTTCTCCTTTTATTTATCTCAATAGGGCTATGCATGCTGCCTAGCTAACAAGCTAACTAGCTGGTTCGGCTTGAGAGCTTAGCGCGAGCGCTAGCAGCTGTAGCTAGCTGGTTAGTTCAGTGTGGTCTCAGCAGCGTTGTGATTCTCAGCATGTTCTCCGTTAGAAAATACCAGAAAAACAACATTTGCATTGTGATCAAAATGATGATTAAATTATTTTGTAATTTACATTTTTTTTCAATATATGAAACTCAATGTTTAAATATAGTTAATAATATGATTATCATTAACTATTTAATTATGCTTTCAGTGCAACTTCACTACTAGGTCTGAGCTGAAGTCCATCCACTGCAGCATTTTGAAAGATGCAACAATAAAAAAGTGCATAAGAGCCTGAGAGATAAAACAAACAAAGTTCCGTATGGCGAAAGCCTCGACCAGCGTCAGCAAACATGAGCGCCTGTGATTGTAATTGTAATTACATTACATTTCATTTAGCTGACGCTTTTATCCAAAGCGACTTACAATAAGTGCATTCAACAATGAGAGTTCAAACCCAGAACAACAAGAATCAAGAAAGTACAATTTCCTCAAGAAAGCCAAACTACCAAGTGCCATAAGTAAGAGACATTTAAGTGCTACTAAAGTGCATTTTTATTTATTTTTTATTCCAGGTATAGTCAGAAGAGATGTGTACACAGACAATGCTACACAGTGAAGTTAAAAACATGGCCGCACGGCGGAGAGGCGAGGACGGGGCGCTAGTATTCTGTTATTTCAGGACTTGTATTAGTTGTAATGGTCCCAAACGGTGGACTCCATCTCAGAAAGGACCTGATCACGGCTGCTTCAAGATAGCAGATGGCGTTTTGAGCCGTACATGCCGATCTTTACAAATCTAGTAAGAAATACCATTATCATCACGGCACAGTTACATAATTTAGTTCATGGCTTAAAAAAAACATGATCACGTATGCAGTTACTCTTTAAATGTCTAATCTGATAGACATATTTTGGGCTCCATAAACTATCACCCCAAAAAGAGATGGGGCGTCTACTGTAATGTTTCTTTCTCCCAATGCATTCGTCAGAGGACGGAGCAGCACTCCAGAAATTCCTGGAAGCATTATTTGAAATAGAAGTGCGTCTCTCGTGTGATCAAGGTATAAAGAGTAACGTGGTGCGACGACAAAGTACATACAGCGGCGACAAGAGTCACACACGGGCGCGGCTCTGCACGGCCTCCTTTCACACACACACACACACACACACACACACACACACACACACACACACACACACACACACAATCTACAAAGTCTCCCATGTACCCCCTTTTGCTCTCTCTAAATGCCTGTCGCCTTGGCCCTCCATTAAGCCGAGTGAGCTCGTTTAGCCAGTGTCTTGGCAGTCGGGGGACTCGGGGCTGCCCACTCAGTCAGATCCAGCCATATTAAATAAATAAGGAGCGCTCTTCTGTGTAAATTATTCATTTAACACGCCTTATCCTCTTCCAACAACCTTGTTAGAGCAACTCAGGAGTGGAGGGGGGCAAGAGAGGAGGGTGGGGGGCGGGGGGGTAGGTGGGGGGCAGACACCGCGGCTCATGTGCGACTCAGCAGAACCTGTGGTGCATCTCTAAGCTCTCTGGGCGTTCAGTCGTAGGGGGGCCTAATTCGCCCTGACACCTCCTTTGTTTCAGGCAGGAAAGAGCTGCATACACACAGCCGCACATTTGCCCCGCATGCACACACACACACACACACACACACACACTCCGACATGCACAAGGTTGGAGAGAAAGAGCACAAGAAAGGGGGTTTTTAGTGCATATTCATAGAATAATCATTCTAGTTGTCTGGATAAATTATTGAGAAACGGGAGTCCAGGACACGGCGTGCTGGAGCTGCGTTGTGTTTTTGTGTGCATGCCGCCTGAACTAAAAAAATCAGACGAACGCAGCAAGTCATCCACTCCAAACAAGCGGATTCTAACGAGCCGGGATGGGGGAGTGCATGGGAAAAATGCTCACCGTGAAGAAAACAACTATTAACCCCGGGGACAAACGCACAGAGCACCTATCGTTTGTGTCAAGTCGGTGACGTCGCTGGGTATCTACGGTCCCCCAATGTAGTGATGTAGCTCCAGTATTCAAAGAAAACATCTATTCAGGGGCTTATTAGGGTGTACGATAGTGAAAAAATGATTTTGAAGTTACGTACATACACAGTACACAACTTCTATTTAAAATATTGAAGATCACATCGAGGGCAGGTCCTTCATTTTCAGGTAAATTCAGAAACCAAACTGCAATAAAACCTCATTCCTAATACTTGAAAACTGCAGTGATGCTTCCAGTGGCAATCTCAAAGATTTTCATTAAAATAAAATGTCTGTAAAGAAGCCATCTGTTGCCAAATGAGGTAACACAATGGTGATTGAGCCTACGGCGCATTGATGAAAGTATTGGCTTATTTATACATTTGCAGTAATACAAATTGGGTTTCTGTGGCGACAAGCGTGGGAAAAATATGTTAATGCAAATTGCAACATGTTCTGCTGCTACAGCTTCACATTAAAAGCATCTCACTGGCGAAAACACAAGTTGACTTTTATTATGAAGTAGTCACAGGAAATGTGGCGCCAAATCCGCCAGGACTGAAGTCTTGTTCTCGGCTTGGAAAGACGGTGTTATTCATGCCAGGTAAGAGGGGTACTTTACCTACAGCCTGTCCTGTGATCACACATCATGGTGAAGGTAGTTTGGAGAAAAGGGCCCCTCGGTAAACATTGTGAACATGAATTTATGTCTCAATCTCTAGTTTCAAGTCTTCTTCAATACAGCATGATGTTCATTTAGTAAATTATGGTCCATTTAGAGTCAATAGACCATAAAGCAGGGTATGCTTTAGGGCGGGGCTACACGGTGATTGACGGGTCTGGGAGTTGTGTGTTTCCGTCTCACAACTTTAACCTTTTCCCAGTGTGCTTTCACTTCATGAAAGTGAACGGTCACATTTTTCTCGCTTATAAAAAAAAAGTTGCTCCACCCTCTCGTGTCACTTTTGATTGAAACAAAAACAAGATGGCGACAACCAAAAACCAAGACGGTGACGGCTAAAATGCCGAACTCAAGGTTTTCATCTCTACTTTTAATCTGAAAGTCCAGGGCTAAATTTAGCAGAGCTCTGCCTACAAACCACAACTTGAAAAAAACAAAAAAAAAACAAAACACAGCTGTTGTCAATGGTTAAGTTGCAGATCAACCAAGCACTCGCTCTCTCTCGCCCTCTCTCTCTCTCCCTACTGTTCAGCCGAGAGCAGGAGGTTGTTATGTCAACTCTGACAGTGCTCATTACCAGCCTCTACGCTCTGAATCGGAGTTAACAGGCTTTGGCCCAAGCAGAGGCCAGCTAGACCCAACTGGTACAATGGGATCAGTGTGTGTGTGTGTGTGTGTGTGTGTGTGTGTTGCGAGTTAATCACAAAACACTCTTTCATTTCCAAATCACACCCCGAGGCCACTGTACATTACCGAGCCAGTGATACCCGATGCACAATGACACATCCACGGCTTATTTTCGTGTTCACTCACTAACTCCTCCGCGCGCGGGCCGATCACAGCGACCCGCTGCCAAGCGGCTTCTTGTTTCATCACATCGCTCAGCGAGTGGCGTCTGGACTCACTCCAAGAGTTCGCACGTTGGACAATTCTGTGGTCCAGATGATGAAACGTACCTTTGGTTGTTCTCGTGGTGCAATCTGTGAGCATATGTTGGGACACATTTGTGCGTCAGTGCATCATCTCTTGGAACTGGGTCGCAAACTAACAAACTTGCACGGTGGAAGAAGTACTCAGTAAAAGTAAAAAGTACCGCAGTGTATAAATACTAAGAATAAGTCCTTGTGTAAAAGTACAAAGCATTAGCATAAAAAATATACTTAAAGAGTACCAAAAGTAAAAGTATTCAACGTAGAGAAAGGCCAATTATATATATATATATATATATTTATATATATATATATATATTCATCATTGGATTCCAAGTATTCAGCATCAGAAATGTTTTTCACTCACCTTGATGCATCAATGTGTTCATCACTTAATCATTGCAGATGGTAAAGGTGGAGCTAATTTTAACTACTTAATATACTGCTGGGTAGCTTAATCTGCTAGAATCATAAATCATAAATTCATCATTAGAGTTTTTGTTATATATTGTATTAATAATCTGAATGACTAAATTTGCCAAATAAATGTAATGAAGTAAAAAAAAAAGTACAAGTAAAAAAAAAATTTAAAAAAAAAAGAAAAAGTAGTAGTAAAAGTAGCATGAAATAGAAAATACCCAAGTGAAGCACAAGTACCTCAAGATTGTACTAAAGCACAGTACTTTAGTAAATGTACTTAGTTACACTGCAAACCTCTGTCCATCTATATTTACAGGCTGCAGGTTCATCACGGGGGATTTTCAGCTCTCTTAAATGGGCACGGCAACAAGGATTTCAGTATTCATCATTCAGAAGTAAAACAAGTAGAAAGAAGAAGAAAAAGAAGAAGAAAAAAATACATCAAGCCGTCTCTAGTCCGTCCCCGGAGACGGAGTGTAACGGTCATACAGTCTTAAGCCGGTCTGGTCTCCTGCTGCTGTCAGATGTCCCTGCAGGCCTCGATGGTGTTCCCCCCCTCTCTCAGTCCAGCAATGTCAATGATTACACTTGTGATTAAAGCTTTCCACTTCAAACGGGCCCCTGATATGGCGGCGGGGATAAAGAGCAGCTCGAGCTGTGCGTCGACAGCGTGTTTGTTTGTTTGCCTGGATGGGAGGGTGGGTGTCATTACGCCCAGGCTCTGTGGACATGCCATCATAATGACACACAGAATGCCACTCTCCATATTACAGCCCCCCCCCCCCTTCTCCACCTACGTTGGGGCCTATTTGTGTTGCCTTACATTCAGAGCGAGTGCAGTTTTTATGGCAGAGGTGGAGGGGCCGGATTCATTTCTTCGAGGCTCACTTGAGAACGCTGGTGGTTTTTGCAACAGGCGCTGGGGGAAATATTTTTACGAAAAATCTTTTTAAAGTCAAATTTCCACGTCAGTGTTTCGTGGGACGAAAAAGTCTCCCAATGTCTGAGCAACGGTGTATCGGATATCACTACTACTGTATGTTTAAGTCTGGGCATGTCCTTTACATCACTTTATAAACAAGCTACTTTTTTATCTCGAGGCAGAATGAGAAGCACTAAAGTGTGAGGTGTCCCACAGCTGCAGCACGGCAACCTAAATTAGACCCGGACCACATGAAAAGCTGTCGTCTCTATTCCAGGCCGGGGCGGGAAAATTACAGCCCTGCGCTCTCTACTCTGGCATTAAACCTCAATTAGTGCACAACTACACCGGTGATGTCATCACCGAGGGACCCAGGAGCCTTGAAAATGAGGGGTGCTTCGCTTACCGACGAGAGAGGCGCTCGTAACCGAACCACCTCAAAACTTTCAGGTTCCTCTCCGAGCGGCGGTGAGAGAGGTTGCTCATTCCAGCCAGCTGGCGAGAGATAAGGTGATGTTCTTTTGACGCCGTCTGAAATAACAAAACCAAAAAGCGCAAAAAAGGGGAAAAAAAAGCCCTGTGGCCGGGTTCGGCTAAATTCACCAAGAATTTTAATCCGGAGTCGTGACTGGAGTTTTCCCAAGAGACGAGAGGTCAGTGAGGTAGGACAAGAAAAACTCCCGTTTGACCTCCAGTGACCTGGCAGGAGACAGAGGAGACAGAGGAGGAGGAGGAGGAGGAGGAGGAAGGGGAGGAGGGGGAGGAGGGGCCCGGCTCCTGTGTTTCATCTGCCCATCAGAAAAGCAGCCCTATTACACAACACACTCACATAATCATACGCTGAGGAAAATTCACTTGCTGCAGACGTTGAGCTGAGTCTGAATATTTATTTATATCTATTAACTTGGGTCTTATTTTCATGACATTGGCCATCTTCTACTGAGGATACGGTCTGGGTTCCATTCCATACTTATGCCTCATTTTCACTGCACGCCGTGGCTCTGCTCAGGTCCACTCACCGACTACCTTTAGAAAGCGGTCGGTCGTGCACCTCTGAGTCTTTGTTACCTGGCAGGCGCGACCACGTGTCACAAATAGTTCAATGATAAAAGCACAATTTACATCTGGGGATCGAACAAAGAAGGCCAATTTGTTTCTTTACAAAACTTGTATAAAAGGCAATAAAGTAGGCCATGAATATGAGATTACAGATAATTACAATCCTTCCTCGTCATTGTGGAGGTTGGTTTATGGTTTTGTGACGGTTACACCTACAGTCTATGGACATATCTATGAGTTACACGTCTCTTTGATTTTTTATAGTCCATTATATTTGTACACCCTCTGGAGTTTTGGAGAATTATGCAGCGAACAGACAATATAGAGAGTACAGACGCCTCCGTTCATGCTTGGAGCTCGCGCTGTTTGTGAAAGGCTCGCGCTACGGCACAAAAAAGTAGAAACAAAGCTTTGGTGTTTTCACTGACAAGTGCCAACTCAGGGTGGAGATCCACCAGATCCTCATGCGAAGTTGACGGATCCTTTTTATTTTCTACGGCGAGCAAGAGAGCCGGCCGCGAGTTGACTGACCAGTCACCCCAACAATTTGCATAATCATA
Organism: Ophiodon elongatus; assembly: GCA_016806645.1. Lineage (NCBI taxonomy): Eukaryota > Metazoa > Chordata > Actinopteri > Perciformes > Hexagrammidae > Ophiodon > Ophiodon elongatus. The sequence continues at coordinate 2,167,550 of JACSYO010000396.1, read as the reverse complement.
ACACAACCTAAACCGTATGCAAATGAAGGACATTTACAGTGCATTTTAGTGTCCTGTTCAGATGTAAAATGAGACGTGTTGGCACCCGGCCACTAAAGAAGTCGAGCCAAACCCAAGACCTGCTGGAGCAAACCGGACCGTTTTGGGTTTCGCTTGGTGGATCTCCACCACCAGTGTGGGCTGGATCCTCAGCTGATCGCCGTAGCGACACCATGTGAAACTGCCGTGACATCATCTCCAACCAATCTTGGCAATTACTTTGCGGAGAACATCATCATAACCGAATGGAGTAATGTCCAAAAATAGTAAAATAAGTCTATATTATATGTCATGTAATAAACCTGGATTATCCTTCACCAGTGCTGTAGGTTTCCAACAGAAACATAAAAGCCTGAATAGAGCGCTCCCTGGTTGGTTATTGTAGTCTCATGTAGTCCCTCTTGCTGCGGGGTCGCCGTTCCTTCATGTCGTACAAAGGAGGCAGCGACTTCAACGGAGGCTCAGCATGGGAACGCTCCCAGGCACCACCTCATACCTTTCTCCTCTTTGGAACACAGAGCCGATCCCCACACTGAGTGAATTATGCATCGCAGCTCCCAGCCGCTTCTCACCGGCTTGTTCAAGCGAGCTGCCCGAGGACCACGAGTCCTCTTCGGCGTACCTCCACCTGAAGAGACGGAGCGCTCTAACATCTTCAAAGAGAAGTCAATCACGCCATAGATTGTTAGTACCACCCAGTGGGTTTACAAAACTTTCCCTCGCTCTCTCGCAGGTGCAGAGAAAGGGGATGGGGCCCACATTTCTCAGAAAGTGGAACAGGATTTTCTCTCTTTTTTTTCTAAACCGACAAAAACTTGGAGCACAGGGTGGGTGGGGGCGGTTGAGATCAAAAGCCTGCAAGTTCCTGGCGAGCGGACCCAATCAGCCGAGAGGGCCAAGGAGAGGAGGAGAGACAAGCGCTTCCCTTTTAAATTGATCCCACTGAGACCCTCAAGGTTCCCCTAGCAGGACTCGCAGAAAAGCGATAAAAATCTGGCCCTGTGGATCTGACGAGGAACTGGGAGGGGAGAAGGCGAAGAAGAAAGACGGCTTTCGAGGGGGAGCACAGAGAGAACAGAGAGGAACTGTCGGGGAGGGGAGGGGAGAGAGGGGAGCCGGTTGAGGCAGATCAAGGGAAGACGAGGGAGACAAGAGGGGTGGGCTCGTCCTCCGAGGGCGCATCCAGGGATCGCTGTGTGCCAGCTAAGAGCCGGCGCAGGGAGGGCCGGCGCTATCAGCCATCAGACCTGTGTTACACGTCGGATGATGTGCTCAACCAATCAACCGCGGGGGTGTCTTCATCCCGCCCGGGTCCCTGGCAGCCGAGACGCTGGACGGGTTGGCGCTGGCCTGAGATCAGACTCTGGACGGGGCTGGTGTCGTTATCCACAGCATGTTGGGGCCCTCAAAGGAACGAGCGCTATCAGAGCAACCCAGAGACCCAGCAGCCTGCCAGACACGCCGCAGACCTGCCCAGACACCAGCAGCAGCACAAACACAACAGAGCCGCTCGCGTGTGTGCATGCGTGTGTGTGTGTGTGTGTGTGTGTGTGTGCATGCATGTGTGTGTTCGCTCCATTTCCGTGGATGTATTTTGCGGTGTAAAATGAAGTCATTATCACCGGGGCTCCACGGTCATCTAAAGAGGTAACTCCTATCAAATGTCAAGACCAAAGCCAGACGAGTAAATAATCACCGGCAACTGAAATCAAGTGGGATCTAAACGATACATTCACATCCTCTCAATCACATTTAACCACTGCAGCTTTGATATTATAAATTACACTACTTTCTCGTGGCTTTTCAAAAACAGAGTTGAATCACTTCCTGTGATTTCCTTTTGGTTTCTTAATGTTGTTTTGTCTTCTCAGAACGTGCTGAAGGGGGAAACAGCCCACAGTTGGGCTGCGACGACTAAATGGATCAAAATAGATGAAATACATAATGTACTTCAATTAATGTGGAGAACACACATTCTTGTATTTCTAAAAAAGGGACCTTGCTTTTTTTTTTTCTGAATACGCTTTTAATGACATTATGTTTCAGAAATTCAGGAAACATCCAGCATTTACACTTTTTAAAGGAGGGTTCAGAAGGTCCAATGCTACTTTTCATAAGTCTTTGTCAGGTCTGTCACTGCCAGGCCTGGCTGGTAATAACATGCGAGGTCTCATCAACGGTCGGGGCAGTGTGTCTCGTTGAGTTGGATCTCTTTAATGGGCACCAAGACCAGAAGTAGCACAGCAGAAAGAAAAAAAAAGAAGGGTAAAAGAAACTTGATTGGCCCAAACAGCGGCGTTGCCTGATGACACTGCATCGGGGTCAGTTGTTCTGCGCACAACCAAGAGCACCAGCGTGAAGGTCTTCTTCGGGGAGAGACGGCGTACAGGTGTGGGCCCTGAAGCCCAAAGTATACTCGAAAATGACTGGTTCATATGATGTGTCGTTTGACCGTGTGAGGGGGGACACCCGGACGTCAATTGTTAAATGTGAACGTCAGATTGTCCGTTCCGGAAAGTTACAGCCATTTTAAACACAGCCCACCTAAATCTAACTCCGGACAAGCAGTTCTGTTGGAGTATAGCAGCACCTTTATCTCACTTTCTACGTTTCTTTGGGGGGGGGGGGGGGGGCAATGCGGTCTGCGTGACGGATGGCTTCTTGCAGCACATTCAACTTTCGAACAGCTATAAAAAACACTTTTGCCTTTAGACGCATTTTACAATCTAGATGGTTCCAGGCGTACTGAACATGTAAGAGGAGGAGGCAGGTGGGAGGTGAAAGCAGAGGGAACTGCTGCAGCAAAAAGAACAGCAGGCACTTGGTCAGGAGGAGAACTGGCAGGCTAATCGCCGGCATAATAATCCTGCGTTTTGATCCGAATGAATATTACAGTAGTGAATGAACAAAGAGTGTGATTATCAGATACTCTGGGAGCAGCACTACTCCGCTCTGTGACTGTTGCAGGCTCCAATGAGCCAGCCTGGCCGTCGTGACGGATAGCCGTCGCTGAGCATGAATAACTTAGGGTCTCATAAATAAGCAGATCTCTACTAATATCATTAAAGTAGCCTCGGGGGCTGACACGCCTCCTTTATCCCCGAGCACCACGTGCACCAATCAGCCTCCTCTGCCCGTGACAAACACCCTGAAATCACGGAGCCATTTGGCGTCAATATTTTGACATTTCATTCAGCCGATTCTCCAGACAGGGCCATTTATTTAACTGGCTGAGAGATAATTGGCAGGAGAGGGCCAAATTCAAAGTTACGTGACCGGGGCTCAGTTGCCACAGGTAACCTTTTTGGAGGGACTTAGCGTGGCAAATTGATTGCCGAGAGCGCAGACTCATCATGAGTGCTAATTTTCAGAAGCAGTGCACGGCGAAGCTGGGAAAATAAGAGGCTCTATTTATAACGGAGGGAAAGGGGAGAGGGGTGGGGGGGGATTAGCTTGTCATTAGAATAAAGAGCGCAGAAGAAGAATCAATTTCAGGGGCTTAAAAAGCTGACAAACACAGTTCACTTCTTCTTTCTCTCCCTCATCCTCTGCCTCTGGCTCTCAGCTCACCTTTTGACGGAGCAGCCGACGGCCTACAAGACGTGGAGGACAATGTTTTAAGGATTTCAACCTTCACGATAGCTCTTCCACAACGAGCCTAATCAGGGGACGACTCAACCACGCAATGGCTTGAAAATGATAGTGGGTTGTCCTCATACCACCACGGCTGGTGACAATTCTAGTGCCCAATTCTCGAAAACATATCTCTAATTCCCCAATTTCAGAAAAAAAAAAAGAAAATTGACTCCCTGTGGATTAGACTCACACATAGCACTGATGCCCAGCTATGCTTTGTGAATTGTCTCTAGTCTCTATGTCAGCACGTGGTTTGTTTTTGCTGTCAAAGCAGCCTGAAGAAACGAACAATTGCATACATCCAGATAATCCACTACGACTCTGGGACACGACCCACGCTGTATCCAAATCCAAGGACTCCGATGCTGCACTCCTTCTCAAAGACGGCATTCTTTAAAATGCTAAAGATGGCACCACACCGACTGGCTTTTAAGGACAGATCATACAAGTGGGGGGAGAAGCAGCAACGACTCCTCTACCAAATTCCTATGGATGGGGGAGGGGCATCATCATCCAGGAAGAGGCCGCACTGATGTTGTTGTTTTTTTATCTGATGTGCTTCCTTCCATTAATGGTCAATTATCTTTTTCCACATTGGCAGTCCACCTGGTCTCACTATTGGTTGGGACAAAAAGTGGTTTCCCAGCATGCCTTTGGGAACTAAACTAGGAAGGAAGCTTGGGGCTGATTTTCAGGCAGAGAGGCGACCTGTTCACCCTACCATCCCCTCACCACGAAGCCCTCCCCCCCTGACTCGGGCCTTCATGTGCCCGCTGTATAACCTGGGCAAGTAACGGGGACAGGAACCACACAGGAAGAGGCGCAACTCGACACGAACAGAAACTCGAGCAAAAGAGGGGGGTGGGGTGGTGGGAACAAAATACCAGCTAGTAAACTTTTTCCACCGGCCAAACTCCGCAGCTAAGGCGAGTTTCCTAGGCACTGGTGCCTTTCTCTTTTAAGCCCGGGCCAGGCCCACGTGGAGGAGCTAAGCTGGTGGAGGAGGCAGCGGCGGAGGGATTTATCATCCAGAAGCAGGCCTCAAAAGCAGGGATAACCTGAGGACAGCCTCCCAGTGTCGCCAGTGGAGGAGGATGCTGCCAAGACTCTTGAAATTACTGATACAGTGACAGGAAAACATATTCAATTAATACACGACGGCAACACTGAACTCTCCGATCCAATCCGCTTACAGAACATTTAATAGCACACGAGGAGGAAGGATATTGTGCTAATTTGTCTTGTCTGCGGAGCGCTCTGACAGCCCCATTGATGCCTGCGTCTCTTTAACATGAGGTTAGTGGGTGTTTGGCCTCCCCTCCAGTCGTTTGTGAGCTGCACAGCCTGGAAATGATTAGGCCTGGGAGGGCAATTAGCCCGAGCAACGCCGGGCTAAATATAGTCCGGCTTGGCCCAGCTCTGCCCCTGGGTCACATCCACACCGCAGCCTCCACGCAGGCGTGTTGGTTCAGTCTGGATCCCGTTTGTTTCATGACTGATGCGAAGGCCCCGCTGACTCAGGCGAGATACCATAACTCAGCCGTCGATCAGGTGTCTCGGGAGGGAAGGAAGTGAGTGGGAAGGAGCCGTGGAAGAAAAATATAAAGAAAGGGGGTGACGTTTGAAAGGGAAGCACACGTTGACCTCGATATCCAGAGAGTCGGAGAAGCGCGTTCGTGAAGGTGACTGACTCGTGTTTATTTATTCCCTCGCACTTCAAAAATGGGCATACAAGCCGGGCCTGGCTTCTTCACAACCAAACCTTCAGCTTTAACACGGCCTTACTTCTGGTGAAGCGCTGTGTCAAACCAACCATGGTTGGGAAAACATGCTTTCCCACAGCCTTACACCAACCCAACGGAATGCAAAGAAAAAAATGTTTTCCCATCCCACGTCTCCCTGCCCCTCCAGTCGCCGTATCTCCCACCCCCTGTGAGAAAAAAGGAGGAAAAAATTAAGAGATTTTATCCTTAAAAGCAAGAGGTTCGCCCACTCGTTCACCTGGGACGGCTCTTGGACGGCGGAGGCAAGCTAGAAGGTTATAGGAGCCTGGGAATGTTTAACATCAAGAAAGCAATCAGAACGTAGCCGGAGCTCTGGGAATTGGACAGGAAACGTGGAGAGTAACCCCTTCCTGCCCAAGAGGAAAGAGAAGAGGAAGTGATTTGGGTTATGTGACGAATTTTGGCTGCAACCTGAAAGGCAGCCTGTTGGCATTCATAGGTATACTAGATTTTTTACAGCGGCTTAATTTAGAGAGACTTTTTTTTAAGACCCTGAAAATAAACGGTTTCACTTCTCTTGAGAGGAACACTTTTTGGCTTTGTGAGCCTGATCGCTACCTACATCGTCGCTCAGAAAGGTGATGTGTGAAGACCCAGGGCTCAAATGTGGTACAAGAAAAGCACTGAAAAAAAGGTAGTGGCCTCTAACCTCAACATAGACTCCGCTTGAGTTTCCCCATCACTGTCTCGACCCGGTGTGCCTTCCGACAGAGCGTATGGAACCGAGGTGAAACATAAGTGGAAATGTTCTGTCGCTGCTCTGAGCTCAGCACAAATTGCACAAGACAGCTCAGGAAACAGGGGTTTACTTTGTACCCTGAGCAGAGAAGCAGTGTGTTCCACTGTAAGAGGCCTATTCCCGCGCTGTCCTCTGACCCAGACACACAAACCAAGCCATGGTTACATACAAGGGGTCGGCCATACTTCTGATCACTGACATGGTGCATGCATATACATATCTACGGCACCCAGGTGACTACGGAACATGCAAACATTGTCAGATTGCTGTTTTTTTCCCCAAGGTAAAGGCTATTATACACATACGCCCAGGGCTTTTATTGTGAAAGGTAAGACCTGAAGGGGTGGATCTGCTCTGTGCTGCCTTGTCAAAGTTAAATGGAGTAATAACGTTAGCCGTCTTGGTTCGGCCTACACAGCCTCCATGCATGTAGGCGCTACTCAATCCAACAACGTGATTGGTTGATGCCTTTAATCGCGACCTTGTTCCGGAAAAAAAGTGCAGATTATTTTCGCAAAGTAATATTCACACTTTGTGTGCAAGTATTCGTGAAAAAAAAAAAAAGAAACGCATGTAAAAATATATTGCATGTGCAAATTAATCACACAAAGAAAAGTAACACCCGGTGTGTTGAGGCCTTCAGCGGTGTCCTGTGTATGGTGTTTGTGTATTATAATATTAAGCCTCTTGGCATCAACATCTGTAAAAACGTGGATCTCCCCCGCTGGCATGCACCCTACCCGTCATTGAGCCGGGGGGGAGGGGAGGTTGTGTTTACAAACCGCAACCGACAAATCCTACCCATTGGCAATCCATCCAATAGTTGCCGAGATATTAGGATTAGGTCGTTAGGGTTCATCCTCAAGAACCACGAAAGTCAGATTTTGTGAATGGAGAAGATGTTTTCGCTCAATGAGTGAAACCGTTGACCTGCTGGTGGCATTAGAGGAAAGGTCAGGGGCTCATTAGGATTCATCCTCTCGGTCACACGGATGTCGGAGAAAAATGTCACGGTAATCCATCCAACGGGCGTCAACAGCAGCAGCGCTGCTCCAGAGTAATGGACTGACCCACTGACCAACAAACATTGCCATCCCTAAAAAAAGACCAGAGAGTGGCTATTTTAAAAAGTGGCTCCAATAGGCATCTTCTTTGTGGGAATCCAACACCGATCGCTAACATGATATGACGGAGCGCTGCAGCACTTCCCCAAAGTCCAATGAGCGTTCTGCTCAGGGATTGGTGCAGCATTTAAAAAGCCAGCACAGTAATGACAGCACCACTTAAATACTGCCTACGAGAGAAAGAGCCCGCCGGACTTAATCCCAGCCATAAATCGCATCCACCGGGGGCGCCCACTATATGAAATTCCCAGTAAGCCCCAACATTATGGCCATACCCATAGATATCCCCGCAGCTTGTAGCAGCAGAATAAAGCTGGAGAATACATCCATCATGAAGGGAGGTTGTTCTGGCAGTGTGCGGCGGTGATAAAGCGGTGGACAAGCGCAGCGCCCCTGTTTATAAACTGTTTGTTAATCTATCATTTGCCGCGAGAGGAACGAGATAACAATACGGTGTGGCTTACAGTCGGCGCGGGACCGCCGACGAAAGATCGAAGCGTGTCCTTGGAGTGACATTATTTATTGAAGTAAATTCACTCAGGCTGAAATATGTATAGCGAATGCATTATGAACAGTGCTTCTGATGGAGCGGTGAGGGCTTTAACTCGCCGTAACACCGGCTCTCTCTTTTTTTAACAGATGTCCCTTGTGTGACACGCGGAGAGGAGAGTAGAGCGGGGAGGGCCTGAGCGCTTTAATTTGGCCCCTTTCATGAATGAAGGGGTTTCCGTTTGATGCCCTATTTGAACGTATAGACAATTTAGAGTCCTCCTCCGAGCGGAGATTCCGATCTTAATTACTTAGTTAATTAGCCGTGATTCACGGGGAGAAGCCTCGCCCTAGCCACGGTCCCGCCGTGTTGCTGAGGGGGGAGAGGGGGCGGGGCTCCTCAGAAGCCCTCACATCCTCGCTCCCATTTTTTTAGAGCAATAATCCTGCACTTGTGACACTGATTTGAAAGTCTGCCTTTGCTGAAGGTGGGCTTTTTTTCCCCTCATTTTTCCTCAAATGTCAGCAAACCCCATAGAGCCCCCCACACACACACACACATTGTCGACTTATATCACACGGACGCATTTCACAGATTTACGTTCATCGTTTCACCGATGAAAAGAGGGACGGCCGGTGCAACATCCTGCATGCTGCTGCTCGCTGTGTGATAAATATGGCTCCCTCGTTCCGACAGGTTGAGGCAGTCGGATCGATGGGGCGTTTAGCTAATCACAAAGCAAAGCCACAGAATAAAAAAAAAAAAAAAAAAAAAAGAAAATGTAAAATGCTTTTAATTTTTCTTCACGCCGCTTACTCCAGAAAGGCCTCGCAGGAAGTTGTCACTCGTCGAGGGGGGAGGGGGAGAGGGTTCGAGAGGTTTGCTCACCAACACCTACCTACGGCGGTAGTAGGTGGTGCGGGTGTTTTGGCGTAGCTTGAGAGAACAGCAGGCTGACAGAAAGGAAAGGTAAGGTCCTGCCGAGGCAGCTGCTTGCCATTACTCCACCTCACCCCCCTCCCCTCCCACACTGGCAGGAAATAAGCAATCATTTAGTACTGACAGGTACACGCTGAACCATTGCTATCTCTGCTCTCAAACCAACCAAGTAATGGATTACAGCAGTTTAGCATCAGCCCTAAGCCTCTCAAGTATCTTTGCCAAGGTTTGTCAGCTTGGTACCTTTACGGAGAGTGGGCGCATACTTTCCCCGAGTCGGATCAAACATGAAGTAATACTGCTGTGGTGCGTACATACACGAGAGTATGCGAGAGAGAGATTCTACTCTACACGAGCAAAGATAGAAGATATGCAAACCATTTCTGTCTGTGTGTACTCGTAGTTGCCGCCGAGACAAAAAACACAGGAAAAAAAAAGAAGAAAAAAATCTCCCCTCAAACATGTGAGGTCCTTTTCTGCTCGTGAAAAGCAGTAATTTAGAGGTCTCTGGTGAGCTGTAGAGGGCTTAGCGTGTCCAACTGGATCTGGAGTGTAGCTGCAGACCGGCCTTAATGCACCGCCAGCTCACCTTTGCTGTGTGAAAACTGCCACACAAGGCCAGTTAGCATGGCTGCTCGGAGCGTTGGGCGCAAGGTGGCAGGACCAGCTAAAAGCTAAGAAAATGTATATATATATACACACACACACACACACACACACACACACACACACACACACAGACTGCCACTGCCCTTGGTGTTTGTACCACTCATGCATTGTGTTTGGCCAGGACCACCAGAGGAAAGACATTTATCTACATGACTCGGAGTGCTATAAAACTAAAACCATGTCAGGGTGCAGCCATAAACCAAAACAAATGTTGCTGGATAAAACTGTGGGACGGTACGAGGACCGAAGCAGCACTGAAGGCACAATGTAAGGGGAACGAAATGTGCTTGTGTTTGGTCGTGTTGCACGGCATTCCGATACTAGAAGGCTATCGCAATACCCTGCTGGTACGATGTCCCATTTCATTAGTGCCGGTACTTTAGGAATTTAATAAGCCCCTACGACTTGTTGACATATTAAATCAATAAAGCAATGTCGATTGTTTTCTCTTTTTTTTCCCCCTCACAATGTAATCAAAAACAAACAATACGTTTTGATAAGGAACCGAACCGATGAGCAGCATCGATAAGAGCACGAGTATCGATACCCAGTCAACACTAGTGATTGGTGGGTCATCCCACAGTAGGCATACCTGCCAATGTGTTACTGAGCAACACACTTCCTACCTCCTGATTACTTGATCTGCTGTACAAGGGAGGGCCACAACACATTGGACTGGGTTTTTCCTCTCACCAAGTCTCAAACACATCCTGATCCGGTACTTTGATGTGACTTAGTGAGGTTTGAAGAGCTCTCGGGCAAATGGTGTGTGCTCCAATCACACCCCTCCAAAAGAAAATAAACAGCTGAAAACTTCAGTGCCAACATCTGTCTCCAGAAAGAAGGAGTTCTCGTGACTGTTCACAACAAGGTCTGTGGATTTTCATGGTGGTTTTGGGCACCGCAAGTCACACCTAAGCTGACATGCAGAAACACCTCGGGGGAAGAGGAGGAACATGCATTTTATTGTTATTTACTCACAAGAGGCCGCTGCCATGAGAATGTGCTGTGGAACAGTGTGGGTGACCTCTGATACCCACACATCCCGGGTGGTGGACTGCACGCTGCAGCTACAAGGCTTTTGATTAGTATGCAAAAATAAACTGGACATGTGTTAGTATCCAGTATGTTCCGTTTTCAACCCTTGGAATGGGGAAAAAAATGAAACAGAACTTCTATCTGTAATAACTTCAGCTCCACATTTTATACCCCGCTTTATAGCGGAGATGACGGGCAACGTGAGCCTAACGTTAGTAGGCTCTCTCTTCCTCCCTTTACCCTCGGCCTAAATGTTACTATTCGTCCCAGTGAAAGAAATCTTGTTCAACATTGCCGTGGCGATGGAGACAAGTGTTGCCGAGAAAGAACAAAAAACACCCACGTACAAGCAGGAGTAAACACGCAGTCAGCTCCATTGTTCCGTCTGTGACAGCCCTGCAAGCCCTCGGGCTCCGGAGCTGTTTCTCCCTCTACAAACAGCTCTGCTCTCCAGCCCCCAGCCCCCCTCCCCCCTCCCTCCCTCCCCCTCAGATATGTCTCATTACTGTAAAACAAGCAGAGGGACGAGCGTCGCACGAGCCACTTGCCTCCAAAAACCGCTGCTTCCCTTTCAATTAGAGGGGATTAGCCTAGCCTGAGCGGGCCCGCGATGCGTTAGCCGTGCACCGAGGAGGAAGAGGAAGAGGAAGAGGAAGAGGAAGAGAAAGAATATACATTATACAGGACACACACACGTCGGACCCTAAATAAATTACTGAGGAGCCGAGAGCTTGGCGGGGGCAGAGGGTGGAGTTATGGCTCCACTGGAGTGCACGACAGGCTTAATAGGAGGAGGATGCTGGAGCCTCTATAAAAGTTGACACCCGACTAAAGGGCACGGGGCGGAGAGACGCAGGTACACACCTTCACCGGCTCTCGTAAATTACACCGATAGGATCCCACGCAGATTTAGCAGTTTTCACTTGCCGGGCATTAATCAAGCAGTAAAGCCCAGTCAGTGGAATTTCTGCAGTGTCATGCCACCTGTACCGGAGCCCCACCCCGTCCCGTGACACGTGCCGTATGGGGAGCCGGGCCGAGCACAACGGGACAGCGCCACAGCCTGCATCACTCACTTTTATGGGAACGGGGCGGCGTGGGGGGTTTAACAAGAGGTTTTACTCGTCAAGGGGAACCGGCATTACATAACCATAAAACCGAAGAAGGCCCACAAATCACCGGACGACTGGTGACGCACGGTACACGGAAGGGGCTGGGCTTGTTGTTGTTGTTGTTGTTGTGCAGCCCACGGCCCCCGCCGGTATACACTCTTGGGTTGTGGGTCCATTAGTCCTGCAGTATAGGAGTTTCCTTCACCCCACGTGAAATTAAAATACAGCTTGAAAACTGCAGCTAGCCCCTGCTCCTCTGTCTGCATCATTTTCCAGGGAGTCCGTGCCATAGCTGGAGCGCCTCCACTGACCAGGGGCGTCTGTGGTTGAGCTGCGGTCCGGAGAGGCAGGCAGGCTCCGCTACGCCTGACATGGAGCACCGTCGCGGGGGGAACGACTGAGTAATGGCAGGGTAACATGATCCCGGGCCGGAGGGAGGGAGTGGGTGCAACCCTGACGCCAAAATCTTAGCTGTGGGATGGAGAGAGAGAGGGAGGAGGGGGAGACACGCAAATGTGTTTGGGAGAAAGATGCGCGGAAGCAGGGAGTGTGTGTGGGGGGATGAGAGGCTACACGGTATATTTGGGAAGCGGACAAATTACGGAGAGGGGGGGATGAAAGTGAACGCCTCTCTGCTGCCTGTCACGCACGTGCTGCCGTGGGAGGGAGGGTGGAGGAGCGACGTGGAGGAGCGTCCTGGAAGAGGATCGGGTTTCCAACTCGCAGGGCTGTCTCAGACAGATGAACCCGCGTGGGCCCAAAACCACTTGGATCTCACCCAATGTCTGAAGCTAATTGAGAACATGTAAAGGCTGGCAGACATAAATAAACGCACACCTCTACGTATAGGCCGAAACCAGGAATTAACCTGTCCCTGCAGCGGCGGAGAATCCCCTTACTACATCCGGAGCCGACCTTCGATTTTATTTCTCGTACTGATTTGGTTCCACTTCATTAACCCGAAAACATTAAGATTAACCCGAAAACGAGGAAACCTGGATGACATGAGCTTCAATCAAAGCAAAAAGAAAATGGCATCTAAATGACTTCAAAGGCTCCAGAACTCCAGATGCCCTACGAGCTCCAGGCTCAGTGTCCCGACAGGTTTTGCTGTTAATTTCCTTAAGAATGTGTTAAGATGCACCACTAACCACATCAGTGACATGATGAGGACATCTTGAGTTGGATCCAGCTGATCTTAGGGTGTTGACACTGTGTCAAAAATCACATTTTAAAGACATTAAAGGGTACCTTTTCAATTTTTCAAGTCTGCCTTAAAACATAGTCAATAGTCAGATGCTGATATGAACATTGTTTATGTTTATGTTTATATATATATATATATATATATATATATATATATATATATATATATATAGATAAAACCCTAACCCTAAAAGGGTTCATTAAATGTTAAAATTGCTGCCGTTTAATTTTCTGTCGATTATTCCATTAATTGTAAAAACATTGTTAAAAGCAAAATATTTTCAGTTACTTATACTTAATAGTTAACTAGAAAATATATATTTTATTTTTACAGGCATTACACATAGTGAATGTCCCTGTTGAAAAAAGAAAAAGAGCTTTGAAGAAGTTCCCTGGCAAAAGAAAAGAAACAACAATCCCAAAGTATCACTACGTAGACATTTAAAATAACCTCCACAAAAATAGGAAATGATGAGAAAAAAAACCTTGACTCAACTCTAGCAGCAGGGCATTTTCATGATGGTGCTTGAACTCTACTTCCCTTTTTTCTTTTTTAAAGCCTTTATTCACTTCAGCACAAAAGCTGTTAGGAAGTGCTGGCTGCACACTTTAGAGTCCTGTCTGCTGCTGGGACAGCTCGGGGGTTAAGGGAGACTTGCTCAAAGGCCCCTCGGCAGGGGCCGCTCTCTCACTTCCCTAACCAGATTTAGAAAAGCCATGCCACAGTTTTAAAACCATCTGACTTCACTTCTATTCTAGTGGAAACTTATGATGTAACCACATGGTGAACCGACGAGCCGCCAGTTGAAACGAGCGCTCAGGTCCGACGCTCCGGTCTACTCGTTACGGGGCCACGCGACGGCGCATGTCCAACCACGCACGGCCAAACGGTTTGCAAAGAGTGGAACGTAGCCAGGAACCACGCTAATGCTCGGAGCAGCGGCCTAATATAATAACATGCCTCCCGCCGCCTGCAGTTTCCAAATCCTTAAAAGAAAAAAAAATTAAGTCATTAGGCGTCACGTGTAATTTTCATTCACTTTTCTTGGAAGCGACAGAGTCTGGCAAGACCAACAATTTAGCAGAGAGATGTTCACCAGACTATTACTGAACCACATCCTCCCATTTTTCCATAACACAATATGCTCTCCATTCATTATTCAGACTGGAGATGCACTTTCCTTGTTCCTCTGCTCTCCGCTCATGACATCTTCGGGTGGCACTTAACAGACGGGGATGCATATCGGCTGCTAATAATTCAGGTGTAACTCAAATAAATGTGAAGGAAAAAAGACCACTTCAAGGGTTTTAATCAATTTGACTTAAAATTTCCTGATGGACTTTCTAATTTGGTAGCGGAACTAATCAAAACTTGCGGCAAAGGATTCGGCCTTTGAATGCCTCGCTGAATTAGCCCTCGTGTTCATGTTTTTACCATTACCCATAATGTGGAGATGACATAATTGGAAAAAGTAGGCCAATCCTCAGCCAAAAATGTCCCAACCAACTCCAATGCGGAACGTTCGGCCGCATTATCACACCCCTCGTGCAAAACTTGAGAGACTTGTGAACGCTTCGGTTTTTTTGTTATTGCCTATTACTTCACCTCAAAGCCTGGAATGAGTTGGCGCCAGAGTAAAAAAAAAATAAAAAAATGTAAGTCTGTGTGTTATGGTAACACCATCTCGGGTTATGATTGAACGGAAATGTTAAACAAGTATCTAAGTTTCCTCTGCCCGACTTCCAACCTCCTCGTCCCGCCACATGTGAAACCACGCCGGAGCGGCTCGGCGGGCCAAAGCAAACGCTCACGTGGCACGCGCTCGCCGCCGGACGCCAGCTCTTGCGCACGACGGCCCCCCGAAACTCGTAGTCTGGGGAGGAACGACGTTACGTTTTACTGCTCGATTCTTGCACTCGGAATCGTCGAAGCTTAAAGTGTGAGACGACGCCCCCCCCCCCACACACCCACGAGGCCGTCACAGTCAAACTCTGCTCTGTGTGTGTGTGTGTGTGTGTGTGTGTGTGTGTGTGTGTGTGTGTGTGTGTGTGTGTGTGTGTTCCTCATTTTGACTGATTAATAAAAGAGCTCAGAGTCTACAAAAAGAAATCTTAATAAAAAAAAATATAAAAAATTGTGGAGGCGAACCCGCTTTCCAAGGAACAGTAAAAAGGAAGTGGAGCCAGAATGAAAGCTGATTTCTGTGTGTGTGATGAGCTTCCAAACTGGCGAGGTCACACGTTCTGGGAAATACCTGACATGAACCGTTTGGTGTGATTATGCTGCCATAACTGAAGTGACCTGCACTCTCACAACGTGACACGCACTCACAAGGCAAACAGACAGAAGCCACTTAAGGCAGAGTGGGGCATTTTATCAAAGAATTAAGAAAAAACATATTCTGCCACTTAGCTTTAGTGGTGTGTATAACCAGCAACAGTACGTAATTTGTAAGGGCGGCTCCAATATGCTAAAAGTAAAAAGAAGAAAGTATGGAAATTTTGGAACGCAGCTCAAGTCGGCAAGGCTGACAGCCTCCCTCCTAAGCCCCTCCCCCAAGACGATCATAATGGACGTAAACAACCAACATGGCTGTCAGGCTAGCAGCTTGTTGAAGACAGCGGTGACACCAATGAGTGCACGGACCGAGTGAGCGCATGTCAGCAGGAAGACAGGTAAGCAGGTAGACAGGTAAGCAGGTAGACAGGTAAGCAGGTAGACAGGCGAGTAGCCCATCAATCTTTAGATTCGAGCCAAATTAAATGATTGGACGGGCTTATTGTACTCCTGTCCCCGATACTGGATTTTTTTCTTCCTTGTTTTTATCAGAGCATTGGATTTATTTATTTCTGTAACGAGAACTTCCAACAAATATAACAACAACAAAAAAGCTTTTCGTGATAGATTACCAACCCTAGCTTCAATCGTTTTTACCTTTAGAAAATTGCCTCAAATACCTATCACAATATTCAGGAGCAACAGCTGACGTCTTGGAGTGTCCAACAAACAGCATAAAAGCCACAAATATTTAATTTACCATAATGGAAGACCAAGAAACGATGCAAATTCACACATTTGAGAACTTGAAACTGGAATAATTTTTGCTCTAAATTGTGGTATTCATTGATTAGCGGAAAGGTTACCGGTTAATTTTATTTATTTCAGCTGTAGTTTTCCGAGGGACCAACTCTGTGGTAGAAAGTAGCAGTGAAAAGTGTTGACAGCATGTTCTGTGGCTCACCTAAAGTCACCAGGGCCATAGGGAGGAGTTTACAAATGCTGAGGTCACAGCTCCAGGCTCACTTCTGGAAGGACATTTGGCTGTTAAATATAAAAGGGGGGAAATTATGTTGTGAGCACTGCAAACAAATTACCATTCACATCCATTTTGTGAACTGGCCCTTTAAGCTATTCGATTTTGGAGGAGTTTAAAAGGTGGTTTTTTTGAGAGCCGACCAATCACGACACGCAGAAAGCAGGATTCCCCACAGATGACGACAACCGCAATCAAACTAGAGCGCGTGGGGGGAGCGAGCGGTGGAGTGTTTGTCGACTACGATAATCAAGAGCCAGCATGGAGTAGGTGTCGGCTGTGGCGTGGGAGTTTCTGTTATGAGTGTGAAAGTTTTTACCGAATGCGAAAAAGAGTATTAGCCCATTTGTGTGGCGTGACCTGCTTTCCATCATCAGCAAAAAAATTGTGCTGAGACAGCAGTGTTTTTCCTTAACAACAAAAAATAAAAAAAGGTGCAGTGACAGTGAATGTGATTTTCTCTCTAGGTCCCAATAATGTTGCCTTACCATGAGTCAGAATTTTGTCAGAGTCTGACTGGATTACGTCGGGATGACATCAGACCCCTAGAGCCCCAAAGGCTCAGAATTAGTTTTTTTTAATGTTTGTACTGGGAACCCTCCAGTTCTGAGTTTGTGATAACTGAAGAAAAGCCAAGCCATAGTTTAAGAAGCGGTTTACAGTGGACTTTTCCTGCATTAAGACGTGAAGAAATGTGGCTTTCTGCAGACCTTTCTCTCCATCTTTCATGGGACAAAACCTGGCCCTCCGCAGAGAGTGAAAATAATAAATTGTTGCATCTGGAAAGGAAAACCCAAGAACACTCTCTGGAACAGTATACTGTCCTCCACGGTGAGAGAGAGAGATTGGGCGGACTGGAGGGTAATTTTCTCCTTCCGCCACGGTCCGTCTTCATTTCACCAGATCGCATTCCTCATTTTTAAACTCCTTATGAGGCGTTTTGAATATCGACCCGATTCGAACACCACAGGGGGGAGGGGGGGGGGGGGGGAATTGTCACGCGGCCTGTTCGCTGACACTAGATCAGCAATCCAAATAAATAATAAAAAATAAAAAAGCCACACGAAATGGTGCTCTCAGGGTGGCTCGCGTGGCATGACACGCTACAAAAACAACATTTCAGGAGCGCTGTCCCCGAAGCCACCCGCTGACCTTTGACCTCCCGGCTGAGAAGTGCCAGCAACACGCCAAGCAACAACATAAACGAGTAAAGTCAGTTCCAGCGGAGGAGGAGTGATGTCATCAGGGTCAGAACCTGCACTACCACAGACTGGTGCGTCACTAACGACACAGCAGTTGCATCAAAAGCATAAACATAAGCGCCTCCTATATGTGTTGCCTACAGCTGCCCTTTTACAGGGCGCCCGTGTATGATGCGGATCTGAATGCAATACATCATTTGCAATAATTGACACAAAAAAAAACACACAGTGCTCCATATTATATCAAGACTTTGAAACTGACAATGCCACAATCAGAGAACACAACTCCAAGCAGTTATTAAAGTGATGAGGGTCCTTTAGTGGTGGGTGATACGAGATCACAGTGTATATATATATATAAAAAAAAATTGTAATGTATAGCATAATCTAGAACATATTCTGAAAACTTGAAAGTTAAAGGCATTTCATCACAATGATGCAAAAAAAGAAAAATCTACTGGAAAAATCACATTATGTCATCAAATTACCCAAACATTGGGACTCATCTGCATACATTCAATAAAATAAAATAAAATAAAAATAAAAAACTGCAATAAGCCTTCTGTTTTATTAGGATGTGCATTCCTGCTCTAGGTGGGCAACAAGTGTTTGTTGTTATATCCACAGCAACCGGATAGTTGGAAATGACCCTCGTGTTTATGATAACCATGTTTGTGGCAAATACAGACGGTCTCTCTCCACGTGCACAGCGCATTTTAAGAGACCGCGAAACCAAAACTTGAGGGTCACGTGCACTTTAAGGTACAGGTGCAAGGCCAGCACGGCTGATATGCAGGAGGAGTTTTTTTGGGGGGGTAGAGGGAAGAGAGGCAGAAGGGAGGTCGTTTCCACGCAGCACAACTAACAGTCAGAGGCCACGTCTGTCATGTGCACGTCTTCTCAGACGTCCGCGTGCAGCCGTCACTGCGGGGAGCCCTCGTCTGATGACGTATTAATGCGATGGGAGCACAGCTGCAGGGTTAGCCGCAGGCCTGCGCTGCGTTAGCTACACACACACATACACGCACGCGCGCGCGCACACAGACAGCCATACGTTCGTGTCTCCGCTGGTTGTTGCGCGTGCACCTGCACGCAGAGCCCCCCAACTCGGCGCGGGACTGCTCTTTGAGTGTGAAGCCGCTGTTTGTTACGAGCTAAAGCTGCTAGCCTCTGCATGTAAAGGCTACCGTGACAACATTGCAAACGAGCGGCGCTCGGCAACGTTTCGCCGCTCTCCACAGCAGCGGGCCGGGTGTTAAACGCTGGATTAACTTTAAACGTGGCTCACCTGGGTCCCCAGTTATGTGGAGGAAGCGCCTTCAAGCTACGACGCGCTCATTTTGTCGTAAATACCTGGTAAAACCGTCGATCCTCATAACTGTTTCTCTCCAGCCATTTTTGAGCCAAACCGTCAACTTGATCCGGCGGGTGGAACCAATTTGACCGAGTTATTAGTTTATGGCAGTTTCTCATTTTAATGTGTCCTAGAATAATTAAATGGATTCAGACAGATGTCGAATTGTGTGCCACTCAGCAACATGCGGTTCATGCGGGTGGCGAAGCGACATTCTACGGTCTCTGTGTCCCCGGGAAACCCCGTGTAGGCAGAAATGGTACGGCTCGTAACGTCCCGGGGACCTGCTTCGCTCTGCCCGCCCAATGCAGCCAATGAGCGGCTGTGTAGTAACCTGTAGCTGTACATCACGGAGCTGTCACTGACTGACAGCTGGGAGCGCGTCACACACAGCACAGCGGCCTGGGAAAGGGCTATTTCAAGACGTTATAACAGTAATGTGACGTGACCGTAACACTGTGTACACACATATATAAATATATATATATATGCCTATTTACTTACATGACGCCAGAATAACACAAACAAGAAGCGGTGGAAGAAGTATTCGCTTCGTTTATTACAGTAACAATACCGCGTCTCAAAACTACGTCGCTAATGGCAAATGTCCTGTATTAAAATAATAAATTAAAGGGGCTCTGCTGCGACTTTAACAATTAAAGTCCCCGTCTATGACTTCATGGAAGTACATTAGAGTACTGCAGAAATGGTGAGAGAGTATTTTGAAGTAAACATCGCACTGGTTATTAAAAGCCAAAGGGATTTTCCCATTGACTTTTAATGCACAAAATAAGCTCTGTGGCGAACACAAGCTTATGATATGTACATGATTTGTACAGCAAGATAATCTTCACAAATGATCACCACTATTATGATTTTTTTTTTTTTTAAGCCCTGAATGCAATCAGCAAAAGTAGAAAGCTGCCGCTAAGATAAACCACCCCACCGTACATAGTGATGACGTTTTGTAGTGTCATTTAGCCACTTGTGGGCAACCGCCTATTTTAATACACGCAAAAGCTTCAAAAATTCACAAGAGGAGTATTTACTGATGTATTATATGTTGTAGATCAAAACATTGAAAGCTCTGAAGCTTGTGTGAACCACATGCCTTACTTTACATCTAACAAACAAACATAAAACGTTCAAAAAACCACTGACTTCGAGACGAGGGAAAGTTAAGAGGGAATGCTGACACATTTCCGTGTTTCAGGACTCAATATAAATCACTGAAGTACCCGCTTTAAGAAAGTAGACTACAGAACATGAAGTAAAAAAACTGCTCTTTATGCAGAATAAATGGCCTCCGTCAGTGTTATGTCATTCTATACTGATGACTGTTTATTTTATGAGCGATGCATCAGTTGCTTTTCATTGTCAGTGCTGTTGGAGATGGAGCTCGCTGTAAGCAGGGGAGCACCGATCAATCTATTCCTCTCCTTAGGCTGAGTCCAGCGTCAAGCACAGATTAGATAGCAATCCCTTTTCAGCGCATATTTAAAATTGTAAATCAGTGCCTCGTAAAGAAATCATCGACACTGATGCTTGTGTCGGGATCGCCGTGGCCCTAAAAACTGAGTCGGTGAAGCGCATGACTGAAGAGAGGAAACACTGAATATTCGAATGAGGTGTCACTGTAAACTGATTATGTCACAGCTATATTCCTGTGCTCTCTAACGAGGTCAATATCTATGTTTACACCAATCCAGAGAATCTGCTCCGTGCATTTCATTTATTAGTGGGTAATGTAGTTCCCAGTACAACAATCAAGGCCGGATTACCAAGCAGATAAAAAGGGCAACTGTCTAAAGGCCAGAGGGGAAAGAGGGCACAAAAAGCCCCCGTCAATTGATTATAATATTTACATTTATTGCATATTTCTTTGTGAATTTGCACCATTAAAATCCGACATAAACTCAGACAATATTTGATGTATTACTTAGACCTAGATGACCCTTCTTGTCCCAAATCCTGCACATGTTCATGTCTCACATGAAAAGCCTCCACACAAAGTCATATGGTCATATATACACACACCCACTCTGCATTCATGCCCCCTACATCAATCTCCACATATGCTTACACACCTATATACACAAACATCTATAAATAGTGTTCAACAGGGTTAATGCATTAAAGCAGGGGTATGCCTGTAGCTGGACCGATAGTTCTCAGTAGATGTCGAGGTGCCCGCTCACACACCGATCCACCTCCTTCTCAGCCATCGGAAGTTGTGCCACCTGTTATTTACAGTAGTTTGATCTTCTTCTTTTTTTTCTTCCCCGAATGCATTCTGCAAAGCCCTGCCCTACTCTCCCTCTGATTGGCCAGTACTCGTTGCATCTTTTGCAGAATTTATTCCGTGTATTGCCGACGAACATGACTGGTGAAAGGTCGGCAGGGGCTTAGAACACAACTCAGACGTGGGTGTTTTCATCAGAATGGCGGCCTTCTTGTAGAGAGCTCTCCTAGAAAATTATTAATTATTATTATTTAATTCTTTTTAAATGTCTGTACGGATGGAATCAAATTTCAGATCCGTTGGGGATTTCAATTTTGATGTTGCGTCCTAATTAATTAATACAAATAAATGGCACTTCATATCAAAAAGGCTGCATTATAAGGATCTGTTGTGACACAGATGCATACCCATGAGTACAAGCATTTAGACATGCATATGAATTGACAATCACACACACACGCACACACACATGCACACACACACACACGCCCTTTTTACTGGTATTTCACACCGCGTTCTTGGTGCAATGAAGCATGGTGTTGTTAGTTTTGCAATTTGAGTCACCTGGGGCTACACATGTCCTGTTCTGTTAACCGCTGTCACAGGCCTCAGTGTATAGTCTGTGGCAGGTGGCGATGTTTGTTTGTGTGTGTGTGTGTGTGTGTGTGTGTGTGTGTGTGTGTGTGTGTGTGTGTGGATGACAGACGGACAGAAAAAGATTCAGTTTCCTGCTGCTCAGGATTTTCTCTATGTCTTTCTCTGCCTGTTTCGAGCAGCAGCAGCAGTCGTCAGAAGCCTCGACAACAAAGACGAGCAATCAGGAACTGCAGTACAGGTGTTGTCACCGCTGCGTTTCTGAAGGGCCCCCGTTTCATGCTGATGGCGCTCGGCGAGTAATATCAACATTTCTCATCTCCCAAAACAGGATATGAAAGAGAGTTGCCTTTTTTTTCTTCTTTTTTTCTGTTACCCTTGATCACTCACCAGCACTCGTACTTTATGACTGTAACACTCGGTTGGATCCTCAGGTGTCACACTGAAGCACGTGTTTGAACATTCAAAATGGTGCTTTCGTCTTTCCGCAGCGTGTGTGGCTGTGTATTGAGCTATAAGAGCTTTTTCTTTTTCTTTTTTTTTAAACAACGTCTTAACTCCAGAAAAGAAGTAGTTGTGGCATCCCTAGTTTGTGATCAATACAGGGATCTTTAGCTCGGGGCCAAATAGAATTAAGAATTGCTTTAGGATAATGACAGTATCGACCAGCGCTCAGCAAAGCGTTTCAAGCTGTGGCAGGTTAATTCCCCATCTATGAAGGTGTTCAGGGAGCCGGTCTGAGTCAGGTTTTGACGGTCAGAGTGATTCTCTGCTGCTGTTGCAGCACTATGCACAGCACCTACTTTCCCCCCTCCCGCGCACAACGCAGCCCTTTTAAAAAAGCTATAATTTACAAGCTATTCTTCGGAAACTCCGACATATGAGAGCGTCGATGCCATCACAGAAATGGGGAAAAAAGCTGGCACTCGCGCGGACCACACTAGTAAAAGCTCAACTGCGGCAACGTTATGGAACAATTTATCCTCTCCGTTGGCATGCGCCTGCATATCCGTAAACCCCAAAAAGTCCTCCGGCGACTCACGGATGACATGTCGTGAATTACAGGTCAGTATGAGTTATGGTCGGATCAGGCTACAAAGCATTAAGGCTGACGCTGTAATATAACATAATAACACAATTACAGCTTTGCAAAAAAAAAAATGAAATGGTTTAGGCAAACAATCCTAGGAAAGAATTAGCTCTTCTTTTTCTTTTTTTATGCACGTTAAAACGGCCGCTTCCTCCGAGGACACGAAGAATTCTGGCAAAAACACACAGAGGAGTGTTATGAGTTCCCCCTCTTCTTCTCAAGATGATCTATTTTTTAAGCAAGGTGCTTTGAGTGAGCACTCCTTGTTGCCTATTCCCTCTGTGAATAGAACTAATTTACCTTGCTCATTATGTGAGACGTTGAGGTGTTTTGATGTTTGGAGATGAAAATGCTTTGAGATGAAATATTCATTTTTTTCTAGTTGGCTTAATTATGTATGTGTCCACTGTCAAGTTGAAAACTCACTGCTCCTGTGAGGGATGTTTCAAGCGTACCTTTTTGCCATTGGCACAGAATACATTACCTCCTTATTACAGGGATTGCCTGGCGTACACTCATATGCAACCTTATGGAAATATTAAATGAAGAGGCTGCACACCTCAGTGGACACACTGAATAAGCATGAGCGTCTCTGGTTCGTGACTCATAACGTGAAGGTTGGGCTGATTGTCGTGTTTTGCTCGTTGACTGTGTCGCATGTTGTTTCAGCCACAACTTTGTTCTTCTTGTAGACAAAGAATAGACCTGTGCTCTTTGTTCTTTTATTTAAAAATAAACTTACTCCAACGGTGATGTAATGTGTTAATGCACTAGATTATGAGCAGATGGTAGAGGTGCCTGAGGTGCAATTTGTCTAACATCATGAAAGTCGCGTGTGTGTGTGTGTGTGTGTGTGTGTGTGTGTGTGTGTGTGTGTGTGTGTGTGTGTGTGTGTGTGTGTGTGTGTGTGTGTGTGTGTGTGCGCGTGTGGCTTTCGAAGTTGCCATGTCAAAGGAATAGGTCAACACTTTGGGGATATTCTCAAAATGAGAGTAACTTGAGTCCATACAGTAAATATGAAGCTACAGCTGGCAGATAGTAAGCTTAGCTTAGCATTAAGGTTGGAAACATGGGCAAATGTGTAAGACAAAGATATAACATGTTAATTAGTGAGATTAATATATCCTTGTAGGTGATTTTTTTTCAGAGAAAAAACATGGATAACTGTTTGCCTCTATTTCCAGTCCTTATGTTAAGCTAAGCTAACCACCTGCTAGCTCTCGCTTCATATTGAACGGAGAGTTTTTCATTTAAATCTGGGCAAAAAAACAAACTAATAAGCATATTTCCAAAAATGCTATGTTATTCCTTTAAATACCGAGCTGGAGTCAGGACATTTTTAGTGTTGTTTGTAATAAAAAAAAATGGAGGCAGGGGGAACAGCTAGCCTGGATTAAACAAACAAACTGAAATGTGTTAACTAGTGTGCCAGTAGGTATTTTTCTGAACTAGCTAGCTGGCAGATTGGCTGTTTCCCCCCTATTTCCAGTATTCATGCTAAGCTAGGCTAAGCATGTACTGGCTCCAGCTCCATGCTCAAAGGAATAGTTGGAAATTTTGAGAAATACACTTTGCTCTCTTGTCGAAAGTTAGGTATCTGTTAAAAATGAAGGCACAGGCAGCAGCCAGTTAGCGTAGCTTAGCATAAAGACTCTAGCATGGCTCTGTCCAAAAGTAAAATCAAATGTGTCTACCAACACCTCTAGAGCTCACTCATTAACGCACAATATGCTGTTTGTTTAATCTGTACAAAAACGGAAGTGTAAAAATAACAGTTTGTGGTTTTACTGGGGATTACACGCTGGGTTTACTGGAGTCTCTGCTGGTTGTTTGGCAACCTCACGTTGACAGCAATAGCCTACTGGGAGTAGCTTAATATCTATCTCGTGGTAAGATAAAATAAGCGTATACCCCAACATGTCAAACTAAACACTCAAACATGATATTTATATAAATCTTCTCATCTCAATTTTTGAAAGAAAAAAAGATTCCTTAATAAACAACTACTCTTATTGAACATGTGGGACAGAGAAAAATAGAATAAGAGAGTCGGTGGAAATATCTGTAAAATGAAGAAAGGTACGAATTAGGTTTAGTATTTCCTTCCTTCTTGTTGGATCGCCGGCCTGTGTTCAGCACGTGTGTGTCCTCACGTTCGTGCACGTGTATTTGTACGTGGGCTTTCCAACAGCCTGGCTTTGATGCTCTTTGGACTTCTTTTTCTGTCCAAGCCACAAAATCACGTCCCTCTGGTTCTTTCCAAAGTTGTAAAACATGAAAATGAAACACTTGCCTATCTCACTTTCAGTTTTGTCCAGATGTCACATTGAATATGTGATGCTCTCCGCATGTTTGCAACAGGGACAGTTGGTGCGCACTCGGCTCACACCTTTGGAGTGAACGCTCAAGAGGTGATCCAAATCATAACACACATGTACATATCTAAGTAAAATGCCCACACCTGTCTATCATACCCGATAGGTTAGATCATACTTTGGTAATGCATGTAAGTTCTGTCCTTTATGAACATCTTCCTAAGCATCTGTATCATTTTCTTCTACAAAATGTATGAGCTTTATCCCATATTCTTTCCATAATACTGTCCTTTTAAACGTAGCCAGGAAAAGCTTGAGGGGAATTCAGTAATTGAACCAAATCTTGGAATGCATCTCTGATCATTTCCACAATATATCTGCAAGAATCCCACTTGATTTCTGTAAACCTTTCCACACCCAATAACCGATCACTGCTGAGTGCGTCTCCCCGTCCCCAACACTTCATTACCAAAACCCTCGGTGAGGACTATCTCCGCACATGTTTATTTCCAAAAGCCTTATTGGCTGTTGTGCTGTTATTGCAGTCATTTCCTGTGCTGGAATTTCATTTTGGGGCTCCCCCCTCGCTCCTAAAACTTCCTAGCGGCCTGTCACCCTTTCAGCGCCTCTCGCTGGCTCTTGTAAAGGTGTGGGTGGCCGTGGTTGGACCCTGAAGTGGCTGCACGGACGCTGAGCTGTGAAATTACATTAAGCCGCCAGCCTAAGGCCCATGGCAATCCTCCCTTAATGAAAACTGTTTCACAGCGCGGGCTGCTCGGAGCACCGGAGACAATCTGTTTGACAACCGGGGCTTAATATGGAGAGGTTGAGTAAAGGGACACCATAGTAATTGGCTGGCATTTTGGATGTTCATTTATAGTGCTCCGCCGCTATTCGTGTACAGAGAAGAAGAAGAAGAAGAAGAAGAAAAAAAAAAGGCTCTGATGTTCTGTGAGTGTGTGTGTGGGAAAAGAGTAGGTGTGCGGTATTCATATTCATCCAGTGAAAACAGCAGTGGCCTATCACAGAATGAAACATAAGCACATACACAAACATAAACCGCCCACGCACTATTCGCTCACAGAGCCGCAGCATTGTACCGTACAGCCACGCCGTCTCAGATGTGTTCCCTTGTAATGGAAATGCGCTGTACAGACAAATGCTCTCATACAGGGGAATGCAACCTGTTAATATGTATCAAAAGGTCACGTTATTCATCAATGAAAAGTGCGCTTCATCATTTTTTTTTAATTTTTTTAATTTTTTGTGAGCCACGTGTGTTGTTTTTTGGTTTTGAAGTGAAGCTGGTTTGTTCTCTGGAGATTTCTGCCTCCGCTCCATTGCAGTGGAGAAGAAAGGAATTTCCTTTGTGGTGCGCACCCGTTTTGGACAAATACATTTAAAGCTGCATACGTTTTTTTGTTGTCGTTGTAATAACGGCTCAAACGAATATCCGTAATGTGAAAGGGGAGGCTCGGAGTGCAAACCCACAGAGAACTATGAGCCAACTATGCGGTACTCCTCGGTTTCTACCGAACTTTCTTGCTTCTTTTCGGCTCTTTCTTTTGGTTTTCCGACCCACATCACTGTCTTTAGTTCAGTCAGCGAAGAGGCTCTGATTAACCTACTTTACACTGCTGTACAGCCCCAGCTCCAAAAAGCAGACTGACACTGTTACCAATTAGCGGATGAACATGGTGGAGCCTTTACCAAATGAAGAAACCAATATTTCCCTCAAGAGTAGGAGGAGACCAAAAGCAGAGCTAAAAGGAGAGCGTACACTGTCTTTACATTCACCAGGGGGCGAGAAACCCGACTCCAAACGAATGGAAACGTTCCTCCGTATCTGACGGATGCGTAAATATGCAATTGTTTGCTAGCACATTTAGCGTAACGATGGCCAAAGAGCAAAACCTCAAATCTGAAAAATGCACCTTTTTTTGAGAATGCTAACAAAAACTTGTTGTTTTCTTGCAGAATGCTATTTGTTAAGGATACCCAATACATAATACAAAATACCCCCAAAAAAATACAAAGATAGGAGGTTATTCCCACTTTTCGTGGATCATTTCGCAGATAAGAGGTTTTGCACTTTGTTCATCGATAAGATTATATGTCAGTTTGGGTGTTTTCACAATCAATTACACATTGTCCAATCTGGTCGGGTGGTCTTCACTTTCTATGCGCAAGATGCAGCATTGGTATATTTTCATGTACAAGGTAATTCTAGACAGGTTACCCACGTATCTATGGTCCAAGTTTGTACCTTTCTAAAATACTTACAATTTTAGGTCCAATAATTGGCTTGGATTTCAGGTCGGACAGATTGAGACTGGAAAAAAAGAGTATTTTAAAAGCCCCTTCATCATGGAACGATCTGCAGACTGAATCTAGACTCTTCTCTCGAGCCAGTTTAAAACAAAAGTGAACCCAAGTTTTAACCACAAACTGTTCTTGCAAACTTGCTTAACAATTGCATCATGTCTTGCTGACTTCTGATCTCATACACTATCTGTGTTTCTGTAGCCTCTTCTGTTGATTCGTGAATTTTAGTTTTTACTCTGTAATTGTTTTTGTTTTTTTTATGTATGTATGAAATTGACAATGATTTGATGTTTAGCTGTGCCTGCCCTCTTGGCCAGGTCACCAGTGAAATTATTTTTTTTTTTTTTAAAGTCAACTTCAACAGCTCTTTACGGGAGGTTCTTTGGATAGAAAGTAGTTCCAACGAGCTGTTCACAGTGAGGTCGTCATGTGACACCTTCAGTGATGAACATGAAAGTCCTCTCACCTTCACATCTTCACAGACACCTCAAACCCTGAGCAAATGAAACAGAAACTCTCTGCAAGGCCTCAACAGTCCAAATTAGGCTTTATTTTTCTTTTCTTTTTTACTTGGGTGTCAGGACCCTCTAACGATGCAGAATCATAATTGCCACGTCCGATCTAAATTCCGTGCAGGTGGGAATGGGACAAACATTTGACAGACAGAAGTCTGCAAAGCGTATCTTAACAGCGTGGTCTTGTCACTGCATCACGACCTCGGTCAACACGCAGCCTCTTAGCTGCTCACTGGTTCTTCAACGCTGAGCCAAGACGCCTCCAAAAACAACGCCTCGACGTCTCCGCAGGCGCGCGCCGATGGCGCTGCAGCCGCAGGGACAGATGAACAGTAAAATGCAACAGGCGCTCCAACGAATACAGTATAAATTTACACAGGGCTTTCCAGAGGAGGGCTGTCTCCTTTTTTGACAGTCACAAGAGCAGGGAGAAGACCGTGGCGAGCCTGTCTAGAGCACCGCATGTGTGTGTGTGTGTGTGTGTGTGTGTGTGTGTGTGTGTGTGTGTGTGTGTGTGTGTTCATGTGTATGTGCACGCACGTCTTAGGATAACTCCACACACACACACACACACACACACACACGTCTGGCTAGCCAAAACAAGTATATATCTTGGCCTGCAGCGGAGACAGGCAGCGTTACGTTCACCCGCAGGTCAGGAGCGCTCAGCCCCATGGCCACCCACCCCCGTGGAATCATGGGAGTGTGGGGGGGTGGGGGGGTGTTTGTTTACGTAACTCTGAGCATCAGAGGGGGGCTTCTTCGGCCCCTGTCGTGCGCCGATCCTCCCTGAAAAGTTATTATCTCACGTTACTCCGAAGGTCTTCACCTTAGGAGTTAAAAAGAAAAGATAGAGAGGAAGACAAATGGGGTTCCTATCAGTTCTGCCTCCGATTAAAAGGAGCATTACGATTTTACGAACATAAATCTATTTATTTGTGATGAGGAGTCCCACCCAGCCTCTGACCACGATGATGTCATGAGGGTTATCTCGGGTTGGTCTTGAGGCTTTTTGTTTTCCAACGTCGCAGCGTAATGGTCATGCTTGCAGCATTACAAAGTTTGAAAGACATGAGGGTTTATTAGGGAGATTATAAGGCCTGCAGGGCCATGCCAGCTCCTCGAAGCCGATTGGCCCGTTGGTCTGTGGTCCCCCTTAGCCAATCACATCCTTTGTACTTCCATATCAAAGACACATTTGGTCAGAGTCGAAGCAACTTGGGAAAGAAATTAATAAAATTGTAACTTTTACCCCCTATGGATCAAGAACCATAAAGCCTACACTTCCCATAATGCAATTTGATTGCATCTTTAATTAGATCCTCTGCAATGCAGTATTCAGATCCTCTACTCAAGTAAGCAACAACATTGTAAAAAAAAGAAATACTCCAGGATAAGTAAAACTCTTTCATTGTTACTCAAAGACATAAGTGCGAAATGTACTAAAAGTAACAAAAGTAAAAGTACTCGGTACTCGGAAAAATGTCGCCCTTGACTATATTATCATATATACCAGGATATCATTTGAATATTTGTATTGATGTGTTAATGCATATGCAGCTACTGCTGAGGTTCGTTATGGAGAGGAACGTTTATTTAAATAGCACATTTCAGAGTTTTAAGTGTATTTTGTGGGTACTGCAATCTATTAATTTCTGATAAGATCATTGTGTGTTTTTGTGTGTAAAATCTTAATCTAAGTAATAATTAATTGAGTATTTTTTTGTTTTGTTGAGCATTGTACACTTTGTAATGCAGGCTCTAAGTCCAAGCCTGATAACATGAACAGGGTAGATGTTTTTGTTCAGACTTTGGAGCGCGGGTTAGAGCTCCTCCTGACAGGTAAACAGAATGTGTTCCCCTGATACAGGAGGAGCACTCAGATACTCTGGGACGTCCGAGCAGCGTCTCGCTCGCGTCCCATTCCCCTTTCATCCCCTGACTCAGATGTTTGGGGTGCGGCTCCCTCCTGCCAGTGTGTCAGCCACTTCCTGTCTCGAGACCAATCCATAGAAGAAGACGGAAGCGAGTTGCTCGGTGGAGGGAAACCAAGAGATCGGCATCTCTCGTCCTCCAAACATTGCATTGTTGGGTTTCTCGGACTCTCAGACTCTCAGACAGCGTGCATTCAACTCCTGCCGAATACTTTGGCTGACATTTGTTTCACCCGTCTCCCCCCAAGGGGGCCGGCTCGACCTCCAGAGAGAGAGAGAGACATGGGAACATTCTCAGGCTCGCAATGAGATCTGTTTATTCGCCCGCCAGCCAGATTATAAGGAATTTATAAATAAATAAAGAATAAATAAAATAAAAAACTCTCGCCGCTCTTTTTTGTCACTTGGAGGCTGAAATTGATCTTTCCTCCGCAGTATCAGTTGCACCGTAGGCTCCACCGGAGCACTTTAAAAGTGTGTGTGTGTGTGTGTGAGTGTATCTTTTAGCTGGATAACCGCAGCTGAGCAGAGTGCCATGGCGGTGATAGTGTTGGGGGGGGGTTGTTGCCGGTCTGTGGAAAAGGGGGAGGAGGACCTCACATTTAGCTGCCGTCCCTTGGGAGAGATTAAGCAGTTTAGTCTTTGCTGTGTCTCTCTCTATCACTGCCTCTCTCTCCGTGCTCTGTTTGGAAGCGGGCAAGGGAAGAGGGGGGGGGGGGGGGTACCTCTTCCCCCGTCATCCTCCCTCTGCACTTTCTGTTCCTCTCCTCTGCTCTCGTTTCCTCCGCTCTGCTCGCTTCCTTTCCATTTGTCCCGCCCGCTCCTCGCACACTTTCGCTTCTCCTCCCAGACTGTTTCTATTTGAGGCCCCCCTCCCCTCTCGCCTTCTCCCCTTTTCTTTCTTACCCTCCCACTCCCCCCCCCCCTCCCCCCCACCCTCCCCTCCTGGACATCCCAGCTGATTCTCTTAGCCGACAGCCCAGATGGCACAGAGCTGGCGTGGTCGGTTGGATGTGCAGGAACCCCCACCACCACCACCACCCCCCCCCCTAACCCCTCAGCTGCACACCAGCCACTCTGTCCCCAATCACCCGATAGGCTGCTTCGGCTCGGCCGTCCCACTGAGCTGACCCACCCCCCCCCCTCCCCTCCGGTCCCGCGTGGAGCACCGCGGAGCTCAACCGCTACTCACATTAATCTCCTAAACGATCCCGGACCTAAGAGGATCAATACTCATTTTCAGGGAGCAGCATGATCCCTTAATGTAGTGGAGGATGGCTGCTTATCCCTCACTCTCTCTCTCTCTCTCTCTCTCTCTCTCTCTCTTTCCCCCCCGCCCTGCCACCCCCTCCTCGCCTCAGTTTCAGCTCCCCCGTTGGAGGAGCAGGAGTCAGGCTTTTGATTCTATTTCAAGGCCCACCTCAGTCAAGACAATATCTACCTTTCACGGCTCATGTCGGTGAACGGCACCGTCTGACCTCTTTGGGGGGGGGGGTTCCCGGGCCTTTGTGATAACAAAAGAAACGCTCTCTATATTATCAGAGGTATTAGAGTGAGGTGACCGGTTTTTTTTATGATTTGAGATGATTGACCTCTCTGACCCTGCATTCATCCACATCATAGGGGCGTCCCCGGGAAGCCTGCGTGTATCCAACACACGACACCAGCTCCACGTATCACTCATTCTCTGGTGTGTGAATTCGCTCCGGTGCAAAAACGCACAGTAGGTTTTGCCTGAGAAAATAAATCCCCCCCCCTCCTCCCCGTTTTACTCCAGCTCCCCGTCGAAACACAGCGGAGACTTCTTCAGGCTGTTCAAGTAGCGGCCATGTGATTGTTATTCTTTGTTTTCCACAGACGCTGAAAAATGACCCCGCGCTATAACAGCGGCGGGATCCAAGGAAAATGGGAGAGAATCGGACTTTCCATTGGATAACAAGCATCCCGGTTTTTCCAGCCCGCGACTGCACGGTTAGCAGAGCGTCTCGTCATTGATCTTTGCTGATGTCGACTGTTTTCTGGGGCCTTTCTCATCAAGGGGAAGGCAGAGAGCGAGAGAGAGAGAGCGAGAGAGAGAGAGAGAGAGAGAGAGAGAGAGGGAGAGTCTGGGGCACCCTCCCCTCAACCACGTCCCTCTCAGGCAGGCTGTCTATTGGTGGGAGAGGCCACCTGGAGCAAGTTTGGAGGTGTTGTTTATGCTCGAGCTATTACTCTCTGTCTGGGCAGCCTGCCCCAAGAAGCTGGACGGCTCCACTGCTACTGAATTATTCAGCCCGGAGATCTGCCGTCCTATGTACACAAGCTGTCACATGTCGCTGAATGATAAGCCGACTGTCCCGTAAAGGGGAGCGTGTCGCCCGGAGTAGAAGTGCTTGATCCACACTGCATGCTCGTGACTCAGTGTCTGAGGTTGCGTGGCGAAGTCTTGGGAGCTGCGATCCGAGTGTCTTCCTGCAGAAGGACAGAGACGTCAAAGCCCTCTGTTTGCTCCCTGAAGGGCTCCCAGTGATTGGGAAATGCCACGGCCTCGTTTCACAGTCAACAGAGGACACCCAACTTGAGGGGAGGGGAATGGGGGGGGGGGGCACACAGTCTCTCCGGATTCGATGGGCCGACTGATGACAACACCTCGCATACCAGAGGCCCTGGCACCAGACACGTGTGACAGTCGCCCGCCTTAGGAAGGGCCACAGCCGGGCAGCGGCTCCTCCGGCCCATGATTGCATGTCATGGGATCTGGGTCCTGAGTTTCACTCCGTCCTGAGTTTGGTAAACTTCATCTTGTCACTATAGGTTTCCAGGAGAAATTCACCTCAAACATGTGATCCTGGATTCTTGTCTATTTACACAGAGCCTACTGTGATAAGTGGTGTGTGTGTGTGTGTGTGTGTGTGTGTGTGTGTGTGTGTGTGTGTGTGTGTGTGTGTGTGTGAGTGTGTGTGTGTGCGCGTGTGTGTGTGCGCGCGCGTGCGGCGGTGTGTGTGCGCGGCGGTTTGTCCGTGTCTGCTGCTGCAAGCTCAGCTCAGGAGAACAGCAGGGTTTTTCTTTAGGTGGAGGATCGAATCAGTGATGACAGTCTCATGACCTCGCTCTTCCTCTCTCTAACACACACACACGCACACGCACGCACACACGCACACACGCACACACACACACACACACACACACACGCACACACACACATACACACACACACACACACACACACACACACACACACACAAAGGCTCTGTTCTGTCTGCTGCGTTTCTAACCTATTGTGCTACAGACAAGCACACACACACACACATACACAAGCACACACACACATGCATGACGTAAACAACAGGTTGGTAGGTCAAAGCTGGGTAGCAAAATGACATACTTGAAGATGCTTATAATACGATAATGTGCAGTGATTATATCACGGAATAATTCATCTACAACCTATTACAGATGTGTATGTGTGTGTGTGTGTGTGCGTGTAAGATAAATAAAGTGATAAATTGCCAAATACAGCACGATACCTTCTCTTTTTTTTCTTTTCTTTTTTTTTTTACAAAACAAACAAACAAAAATAATTAAAAGAGATACAGTAGTTATTTTTCTTTCCTGTTATAATGAATGCAAACTACCATCAACACTAACCACTATCACCTATAGACCTATACCTTCAGCACATGACACATCAGTAAGAGGCAGGGCGCGTGCACTCATCCCTCTCCCTTCCAGGACATACCATGAAGCGGTACTGGCAGCGTGGGTCGGGGAGGTGCGGGAAGGTGATGTCGTAAAGCTGAGTGTCGTAAACCAGGTGCGGAGAAGGGGAGGTGAAGGGGAGGGAGGGAGGAGGACGGAGGTGGGGGGGGGAGAGGGGGTGAGAGAGGAGGTGACTCTCCGGCAGCATTTAGACACAGCGAAAGGATCATGGCGGATGGCCCCAGGTGTAAGCGCAGAAAGCAGGCGAACCCGAGGAGGAACAACGGTGAGTTGAGCGACTTCCGACGCGGTGCTTTTCTGTCGGGGGAACCGTCCGGAGGCTGCTCTGTCTCCCGGTAATTTCGGCGAAAAGTTTGGCAGCTCACGAGTCCTGTTTTTTAGTGAGCGAAAGTGCTGTGAAGTAGCAAGTGAGCGCTGTCTCGCAGCCCTATGTGGTGTACCGTTATACCTGGGTCGCGTCTCTCCCTCCGCCTAGCGGTCCGCCGCGCCGGAGACCGTTATACGCACCTCACCCTGCGAGCAGCGGACCAGCTTTTGTCTGCACTTAAATACTTTCTTCACGCGCTTTTAATACACTTTTACCCACCGTGTTCATTGGTTTTTGTTTCATTCTGTCGAGTTTCTGAACCCGGCGCTAAACTCGGACCTGTTTTCTGAGGGGAAGCGGGGGACCTGATTGTTATTGCGGACCTCGACAGGCGGGCTGTCTTTTACGGTGTGGGATGGGGGAAACACAACAAAACAACATTATGTGTAGCTTTGCCTTTTGTCGAAAACGTCGCGGACGTCGTTTATGTGTTTTTTAAGCAGAGCGACCGCAACTGTTTGTTCTTTCTTTCTTTCTTCCTCTCGCCCGCCCGCAGCAGGTAGCGACAGGACACTGTTGCTGCACCGCTCGGGCGGACACACAGCGCCTTCTGCCCGCCTGAACCCTGCCTCAAATTAGGTTTATACCACCGACACAACCGCTCATGTGTTAGCGGCAGGGAGGAGAAGAAAAGCGTGCGGTTGTGCCGAAGCACCGGTCTCCCTTTTCTTCATCCTCCCAACTTATTGCGCTGTGTGAGTTGGTGTTTTACGGTTTAAACGCCGGTCTTTAAGCGTTCGGTCGCGAAGTCGCGACAGAAGGCTCAGTCGGAACCCGGTTGGGGGGCAACGAGAGGTTCCGGAGAACGAGGGATATCTCACGCGCTGTTTGTGTGAGCAGGGCGAGCGCGGCCCATATAAGGACAGCGGATCCTCTCTCTCTCTCTCATTCTCTCTCTCTCTCGTCGCGAGCTGGGAATCCTGATTCTTGTACGACCTGGTGGTGGTGGGGGTTGGGGGGTCGCGAGCGAACCTTTGAACACTCTCCGTCTTTCTTACCGCCTATTTAAATACACTTTGTGTCCTATACACAACACAAGCGGACGCATTATCTGCGTTCCGGTATGCGGAGCTCAGCGGGGCTTTCGCCCACCTTACCGCGGTGTCGAAACAGTGTTCATGTGGGGGCAAAGTAGCCTGTTGGGGTCTTTTAATGGTACTTAGTCACCAGATATCCCTCGTGTGTCTATTAGCCACCTACGTGTTCATTTAGCTTAATGTCAATGCAAACGTCAAAGACTTTTTGCGAGTTGTTAACGTCCCCCCCGCCCCCCGCCACCCCCTCGTGTATTTATGTCGCGGACTGCTGTAAAACCGCAGAGCGACAATTTACCACGGTTCTTACTGTTTTTAATTATTTTATTGAGACAGAAATCCTTTTCTTTTCTTTTTGTTGGTTTCGTTATTTTGTTGTGTGCGGGTCTACCCGTTGTCCATCAGCTCGTCGTGCTCCTGCGTTGTGCCACCCAGTGTAGCTGTGAGGAACTGGGCCGCCGCGGCAGATGCACCGCTCATTTGGTCAAAAACAAACGTGGAGCCGCTCAGTCCGCGCGAGCCGCGAGCCAAACGGTGTGCTCCTCGCGCGGCGTTCCCGGTGGTGTGAATGTTCTGTGGATGCCGATGAGTGGTGTGAAGAAGTGGCATGTTGTTGTTGTTGTTGTTGTTGTTGTTGTTTGGTTTTTTGTTGCTGTTGCTGTTTTTCTCGATGGGTGCTATCGATGTTTTCCACTGTCATGTCGTTTCTGTTCGGGGTGTGTTCGGCTATGCACGTGCAAGGTGTGGACACACCTTAAATAACGGTCCTGCTGTCAAGGTGCGGGCTTCTGTCCTCTGCGCTCCTCGTGAGAGAGAGAAAGGGTGTCTGATTTACTCTGGAGACACTCCTTTTTATTTTTATTTATTTTTAATTTTATAAATCTACTTTCATTTGTTGCTTTTTTCCACTTTTAACTAAACATGTTTTTTTATTAAATAATGACAGTTCTGTTGATACTTTAAAGTCGCATCCTTAACCAAACAGATGTGTTCCCTGTTACTTTGCCTCATTTGCATTTGCTTCAAAGAGCCACCACGGTCTGCTTTTAAGTCCTCACTTCCTGCCACCTCCTGACAAGACTGCAGATCTGTCATGTAAATCAACATCTCTGCTTCTTTTTTTTTTGGTTGAAGGGAATTCCTCAGTATAGATTGAAGGCTGGCGTTGCATGCTGCCATACCTCTTGCTTTAATCACAATGTCAGAACAACTTGGCATTTTAATATGGGCTGTTGTCTTTGCTGAGTCAATGGCTACTTATTTTTAACAATGCAAAATAGTTTCAATAGCCGTTGCTCAGGCTCTTATAATTAAGCAAGCCCTCAAGTTGTGCCCAGCTTGTTATGGTCAGTGGCTTTGCCAGGTCCCCGGTGAGCAGGGGGGGTTGAGATCAAGGTGAGCCTCATTCCCTGCTGTAAACAGAGAGGTGTTAACAGCCCGCAGGACGACAGGTGTTTGCAATCGGCGGGATACTACAGCTTCCTTTGTCGCTTCTCCCCGGCCTGCTCCCCTAAGGAATAGCAGCCGTTCCCTGCAACGGTAATTTAACACAGCAATTTGGGAATAGAGGAATGCGCCCGGTGTTAACATTCTTTGCAAAAATAAACAGGGCCGCGCTGGGACGGCTTTTGCAACCGCGCTCGGGAGCCGGGGGAAGATGTTTTCGGAGCGGCGGTACCGAGACTACTTGAAGCGAGTGTGTGCATACAGTTAGCTAGGATTTCTATTTATTTGACAATATCACACGGGTCATTTGCCTCATCCCCTGGACTGTCTTTCTCTCTTCTCTCCCCCTCCACTCCCCCTCTCTCGCTCTCCATTTCTGAGGCGTTCTCACACACACACTTGCACCTTGATGAATCATCCATCAAATGGGGAAAATGAGGTTGTGGGCTTGGCGCTTGGCAACAACTCATGTGATGTTGAGGAACATGTTTATTGGCCTGGTAAAACTATACTTAAACTACACTGAGTCGCCCCTGGACTCTCTCACCCTGTCTAGAAACTATTGAATGCAACCACATGCTGTACCTTTGTGGGAGAAAAATGAAACAAAACAATGGTTTCGCTCCAGTTTGCGAGGTGAAACAAGCCGTGTCTTGGGGCTACAGCGGAGCCTCGCAAGGAGGTGGGAATCGGCCCTGTGGCTCCGCATGCTACTTCGGTGTTTTAAAAGACATCTGTTTACATTTAAAAGGTCCACCCCTGTTGTGCGAAGAGTTTAGCGGAGGAGGAAATTTTTCATTTACCTCGCCGCTTTTCACCAATTTCCTCGGCAGCTCCATTTAAAAGTGCCAAGTAAGAAGAGAAATCCACCCCCGCCTCAACTCCCATCTCCCATCTCCCCCTCTCACTCCTCCCTTCCCAGAGCTTGTCCTTTATTTCGGGGGTTAAGACACAGTAGCCAGGGGTGCTGTTGATTGCCCCCTGACCTAGGCACCCATGCGTGCCTAGAGTATGACTTCACTTTCCCCCCCCTGTGCCATTGTGAGGCTTCCAGCATGTCCAATTGTGTTTGTGTTAAAGTCTGTTCAATGAAAAGGGGAGAGAGGAGGAGGAGGAAGAGAGGAGGGGGGGTTGGAGCTGCAGCTTTTTCCTCCGCTCCCTCCGACTCTCCGTCCACTCCTCCCTGACCCCTTAAACCGTGGGCTCTATGTTCCCTGTGGAGCCGGGGGGGGGGGGGGGTTGGTGAGAAGTGACTGAGGTGACTAGAGAATTTTACAACAGGTGACATCTGAGGGGCTGTTGTTGGCAGATGAAAAGCATGACACATATGGCAGCTATCTCCCAGACCCGTGTGGATTCTAGGGTCAAGACTATCGGAGTATGTTTTGCACTTAAAACCCCAAATTAATCCACGCAGGTAAAGAACTTAAAAAATACTTTTTTACTTGTCGTTTTATTGCTATTCATCTGGAGGGGGGAAAAAAATAAAGAAAAAAGTTGTGTTTGTGGCGAAACTTCATCCCTCAACAAAAGGGCCGTCCTCATCTGACCATTCGGCGGAATTAAAATGATGTGATGTACGACCACACTCCCACCTCTGTTAAGGCGGCTTAATGATTAGCTGCTCCCATGGAGGCTGAGAGCATTAGCCTATAAAAAAAGGTGCTCTCCCTCCGTAAAGCAGGAGTTTTAAACCCAGAGTCAGTTTCAGTAACCCCCTTAACTGCGCTTGGATGTGCTTTATTGGGGTTTGCGTGGCTGAATGCTTAAATGAACCATTGTGTGTTTGAGCTTTAGTGAGAAAGCCCGAGGAGAAAGAGCCTAGTTACCTTTGCAGTTTGCCTGCTCTACCTCATACACTTTCAGCGGCAGAAGAAAAGGCCCATTCAGCGGGCCCGGCATGGGGAGGGAGAGCCCTTTTCACACTCGGCTTGTGGGAAACTTCTCCTCCATACTGTGCATGCCATTTGCATATGACCCATTCTTTTCCCAAAGGTCCCCGCGAGGGAGGAATCCGCGGAACGTTCGCAGAATTCATCAAATCCCTCTCTCACGCAGCCCTCCGGGCCCTCAAGAGCCTGCTTCGCAGCCCCCTGTTTGACATTTTTTTTGCCTCGGAAGCGCAGCTTACGCCCGCGTCACGGTTGCTCGCTTTAACGCTAACGCCGACGCATCCCCCGTGGCATTTCGTGCGCCGCGTGTTCTGAAGTGGCGATGCGCTACCCAGTGTGCTATTTTTAATGTCAGGGTGAAGGCTTAATTTGGCACAGCCGGCAGGAGTTTCCCCCGAATCCCCCTGCAATGATGGGCCATGAGGGGGGGGGTCCATCTGCACGGCAGGACAATGTGACGGGGGCGGCGCGCCTCGGAGGCTCCCCAACTGACGCTCCCCAACTGACGCTGACGCAGCCAGATCGTCCCAACACTCTTTCTGAAAGGACACAAATATTGAGCATGGGGGTTATGCAGGGACGAGGCTGTGGGAGCTCAGTGAACTGTACAAAAATACAACCGTCGCCCCTCCCGCCCCCCTTCCTCCTAGAAGAACAGCCCGGGCTGCCTCTCGCCAGCGTTGAGGATCATTTAGGCACCGCAGGGACCAGAACCGCACACTGACATGCTTGTTGTTGCCGAGTGAGAGCCGGGTCGGTCTGCAACAGCTCTGACAGCCTTGACCCCGGCGCACTGATACTGACACGGAAAGTGGTGGAGGCGAGTATTTGTTGCCGTGCAATGTAGGGAGGAGAGCTCAGTTAAGTGTATCATGTAAGCCAACTGAGCAGAAAAGCCTCCCCTCCCGACTCCAGAGCGGTGAGTCACGGGCAGACAGGTGTGTTCAACCTCACGAACTCTCCAACCACGCTCTTCTTTTCTTTTAGCCCTTCTCTTTCACATTCACCGGCCCCTTGTTTCCCCCCTTGGTCTCTCCCGCCTTCTCAGCCCCTCTCCACACAAGTGTGGGGGTGTGAGGGGGAGAGGTAATATTCTCCAGCAGTGTGTATACTTGAGGGAGAGATTACCTCTAAATTGCCGTCCTGGCGGAGGTAAATATTGTGCATGGCGTAGCCCAACGCCACCTGCTGATGTGTGTTTTTAATCACGCATTTGGAGGTTTCTCTTCAGGTCCCTTTGGGTCCGTCTGCAGACCCTCTCCTTTTGACACCGCCTCCCCTCACCCGCCATCCCCGCCACCGCCACCTCCTCCTCCTTCCCACCCATCTTTCCCCTCCCTTGTGGTCCTCAGTGGAGCGGTTAATGAAAAAGACTGGACTGACACAATAGGCAGAAGGCGGGCCCGGTAAGGGGCTCTTACGCCAGCTTGTGTTTATGGCTCAAACTCATCGGGGCTAACCTCTGCTGGAGCTTCACCTCAGACCACCTGACTGTCAGTTTATTACCTTTTTTTTTTCTTTTTTTTTGACATAGATGTTGGATGTCTAGTCCATTTTAAATGTGCTTGACCTTACCACAGTCCCTCAGTGTCTCCCGTCTACAGGGATGAAATTAGATGACATCAGATGAGGAGTAATCCGCCGCCGTGTACTGTGCTTTGAACACAGCCTAGTGGCTGGCTCTGCGCCAGCCCGTTATGATGACCATATTGATTTTCCACTCCGTAGCACACAGAACTGATAATGGTCCTCCTGAGGGGGTACACATTCATACTCGCATACTGATTCCGGTTGCACAGCCTGACTGAGTCCCTGCATTCAGCCGGCTAGGCTAGGCTAGCCCTGTGATGACAGCTCCTGCAGAAAAAAAAAACATACAAAAATGAAAACGCCTTAGTCACCTTGTTTGTTAGTCAGAGAGAAGGCCGGCTGCTATGTTGAATGTCAACATGGATAAACATCCACACAGGATTAATGAGAGGAGAGTGGCCAGCCTGGGAGCAGAGGGGAGGGCAGTAGAAGAGGGAGGCATGGAGCATCCACATCGCCCCATTTAACTCATGAGTGTTTTGTTGGGCTCCCCATGACCCCACTAGTGTGACCTAACCGGAGCAGGCAGCCATAGGAGAAGAGATACAGTGTGTCTTTGTGAATGAATCAATGCAAGAAATAACCTTATGTGCAGCCTGGACTGAATTTACAGTCTTTAGAGGGGTTAAACAGATGAAAACAAAGACAGGTAGTAGTCTCTTTTCCTTCTGTACTAAGGGTAACCTCAGAAATATACTGTATTTCCTAACTATATCCGGTCGTTTGTGTTTTTCTTGAGGTTCGAGTGCTGTTTCACTAAGTTCCTCCTTTAAGAGACTCAACAGGCCTGACCCCGTTTGACAAATACCTCTTCATATTCCATTGTTACATCACTCCATATGTTTCTCACTTCTACCACCTGTGGTGTCACTATTCGTTCTACTTATCTTACATATTGTTGAAACCCAAAGTTAGTGTCACATTCAACCTTCTGGATTGGATGTGCTGTACAGTTCGCCGACTTGTAAATGTACCGGTCCGACCCTCACCTGTGGCCATGAGCTTTGGGTAGTGACTGAGGCCAAAATGAGCATCCTTCGTAGGGTGGCTGGGCTCGGCCTTAGAGATAGGCTGAGGAGCTCAGACACCTGGAGGGAACTCTTTTGCGTCAAAGGAGCCAGCTGAGGGCATCTGATCAGGCCCGACCCCGGCCTCGGATAAGGGGGAGGATAACGGGTGGAAGCAGTCACTCTGATGTCGGCCAATAGTTTGTGGACTACGGTTTTGAGTCCTCGAATTCGGCATTTTGTCCGTCGGCATCATGGTGTTTTTGCCGTTGCCCTCTTGGTGTTTTAGAACGAGTGGGCGCCCTGTGAGACGCGATCCATACTCTCTTGGAGCAAAGTGTATAGTGTGTTTTTCTTTTTCTTTAT
Organism: Ophiodon elongatus; assembly: GCA_016806645.1. Classification (NCBI taxonomy): domain Eukaryota; kingdom Metazoa; phylum Chordata; class Actinopteri; order Perciformes; family Hexagrammidae; genus Ophiodon; species Ophiodon elongatus. Next base: position 2,126,488 of record JACSYO010000396.1, on the reverse strand, counting down.
GTCTCTGGGAACTGGAATTAAGGCAGTGACCTTTGACCCCGTCTCAGCCCACCTGTCCTGGCTCAGCTCACCGCTACGAGCGTCCAGGTGTTTACAGTCAATAACACACCGCCCCCCCCCGAGCACATGACGCAAACACACGTGTGGGTGTGTAGTGTGTAGTGAAGGCAGTAGATACCCTCGGCTCCCCGCAGCCAGGCGGCCATACATCTGTCTCCTGGCTCACGCTGACAGGGCCCTCCAGTCTCTCGTTACACCGGCGCCCGGCGCCTCAGTCAATGAGGCGCGGCCTTTAATTGATCACGTTTGGAGTCGTACGACACTATCAATAAGTGCTCGCTCATCACTCGTTTGTTTGTTTTGTCCCGCTGTCCCATCAACACAGCATCATCACTAGTGGCCTGTACCGTTAGCTGCGCGCCAGTGCGCTAACAAAAGCTGCACGCTATTCTCCTCAATAGGCACTTTTTAAAAAGTCTCTCTTTCTCATGACTACTCTCACTCTTTGACTCCTTCCTGTCCTGTGCATTCTTCCCTGTTTGTGCTCTCTCTCTCTCTCTCTCTCTCTCTCTCTCTCTCTCTCTCTCTCTCTCTCTCTCTCTCTCTCTCTCTCTCTCTCTCTCTCTCTCCCACTCTGGCAGCTGCCTTGGCTCTGATTCTCCAACACCAGCAGGTGCTGTATGCATGCAGCAATTCCGCTATACGGCACTCATAAATAACACCTGACAAAAAAGTAGGAGAGAGCCGGAGTGAGGGAGAGAGGCAGGGATTGAAAGTTTCCTCTGGCAGGAGAACAGGGTGTGGCTCACGGTCAAATGCCGGCCTTCTCAAGAAGGACATGTTCAGAGTAGAGACAGAGAGAGAGAGAGAGAGAGAGAGAGAGAGAATGTGTGAGAGCAGCAGAGACAAAGATTAGGAATGCGAGCGCTTCTTCGCCATAAATGTGCAAACGTGAAGTTCACGCCTGTCCTCAATGCCAACTTTTCAATAAAGCGCTTTCATGCAAATTTCCAGGAAGGCAGAGTTATCTTTTCTGTAATTAGGGTGTAAGAGCTTGGAACAACGTTAATTGTGCCCTAAAAGCAAATGAAGAGGTCAGGAAAGAAATTATACGCACACTTTTATAATCATCATCAGTAATGAACCAGCACTCGGAATAAATGAACCCATAACTCAGCCCGGATCGAGGACTGTTAATGAACGCGGCTCAAAACCAATCCGTGCCTTTTGGCATTTTGCGCTCTTTCGAATCCACGCCAACGCCAGGGACACATCCTGTCTCATCAGCAGCTATCGATCAGCCTCTCGGGGCGAAGGTTAGTCTGTCGTCTTCTCTCGGCCCCACCGGGAACAAAACCAGGAAGTGTGTGAGAGATTACGGCCCAGGATGCAACCTGAAAGCCCTTTATCTCTGTGAAAACAAGAGGCTTCCTGCGGTCCTGCTCCCATCCAGGCCACCTACCCCCCCCCCCCTCCTCTTTCACCTACCCAGCCCCCCTCTTCCAGCACCTGTGGCAGCCTATTTAAGTCTCCTCATCAGGGGCCGCGGAGACCACAAACCGGGGGCGAAAAAAAAACATGAAAGCCTGGGAAACGAATCGCACACAGAGGGCAAAGGAAAACAGCATCTCTTTTCAGACACATTAAAAAGATTTGGCTCTGTGCATTTAAGGGTGAGCCAGTAAAAGAAAGGCCAGCTTTTTTGTGTGTTTTTTTTCTTCTTCCTGCAGAGGACCGTATACCGTTGAGACCGAAGAACGCTGCCACTGTCACTTCTGCAAAGAGTTCCTGGACTCAGTCTGACACACAGACCTTAAGCAGGAAAATAGCCCCGTCATGTCAGTGCCACTCCTATGAGGAAGTTCATGACATTAATCAGCCTGCTTGTGTGCCTCTTTTGTTCGGCTTTAGGGAAACAGTTGCCCAATCTTCCAAGAGACCCCTCCCCTCCGTTTTTCAGACGTTAGACTCCACCTCTCATCTGGTGTTTCTGATGAGGGAAACAATCACAATCTTGTTGCTCACCTAACGTTGCGTTGTTAACCCAAAAAAAGCCTGAGCCATAGAAAGCTCTCCCTCGCTCCATTGAGTTGCCGCCACAGCTGGCAAGGGTGGTTTGTCTTGACAGTGTCCTGCGTTGAATTTCAATGAACACCCACCCCCCCCCTCAACACCCCCGTCATCCCCCTGGTCTTATTATGCCATCGCTGCTAACTGGCTCCTATTCACCGCAGTGTCCTGACTTCCCAGAGGGGCCTATATAAACAAGGGCTATTCACTCGCTGAAAGGCCCGCCCCCTGCCAGCCTCGGCCTCTCCTCGTGTCGGCGCCAGGCCGCGGCGCGTCTCGCTCGGCCGCGTCGACGCCAGCAGCGGCGGGATGCCGCGTCATCGATTTACTTTCCGCGCCGCGCAGCACACTCTCAGAGAGATCAAAACTTTCGACGTTGAGCGCGGTGACTGATGAACGGCGTCGGGCGGACGCGGCGCATGAGTGAGGAGGGAAGGCCGGCGCTGTGTGTAAAAGAGGGAGCAGCTATCTGTAGGTGTGCGCTGTGGTGTGATGTTACAAGCCAGGCTGACTTCCTGTTGTTCTAGTCCATCAGGGTAGCTCAGGGGTGGGGGGGGGATGCTCCCATGAGACTACCTCGTGAGAGTCACATGGTCTGGCTGCAATGCATTTAAAGGCCATGTTTTTCTCTCTGTGTGTGTGTGTGTGTGTGTGTGTGTGTGTGTGTGTGTGTGTGTGTGTGTTGAGCGTGGTTTGGGAGTGCATTCCCAGCCTCCACCTGAATTCTGACCCGAGTGTGAACTGTCTCTCCCTGGCTCTTCCTCTCCTTTTTTTCCCTTTTTTTCTCTTCATTTATTGCCCTTCCCTCCACGCTTCCTCCCAATCAACAGATCTCAGAGGAAAACCACACATCTCCCCAGGGTGCCTCTCTCTATCTCTCCCGACCAGATGTTTAAAAAGCTGTTTGTTTGTTTATCCAGCAGAAGTCACTTTGATTGATGCCTCCCGTAAAACGAGGCCTGCACGCACACTGACGCCACATTCCTCTGTGGTAGAGGCAAATATCTTGAAGAGAGAATCATATAAATTGTTGCTGAAATGATTGCAGGCGTCGCCGTGATCGCCGGCGACTGCGGTGCCATTGGTAAGCAGGGGAGGTGGGGGGGGTGGAGACGGTGTAATGGTCCTCCTGTCCAGCCCGCCTCCGTCATTCCCTGACTCGCCTGCTAATTTAGAGCGGTGACCTTCCAATCGAATGGCTGTCTGATAAATCTCTGAATCAGGACAGACGTCCGGCGGGCGTGGCGGTGACACAGCGTCTAGACGGGGTGAGGTGAGCGGACGATCCTCATGCGAAGGAATCTCATCCCCGTGCTCTCCGTCACACTCGGCCGCACGGCTCCGCTAACGCGGAGCAGCGTTTTAGCCAAATTCGTTCCACCCGAGTGTCTGAGGGGTCAAAGTCCTCCGCGGGACGGGGAGAGTTTATGGTGGACAACGACTCTGAAGTACCCCCTCAGAAATAACATTAGCGTTGATTGAGGCGTGCATTATGGTAACAAAGTAGCGGGCTTGTATTTGGGTCAGGCTTTATCTAGCCCTCTACTTCGGAAAAAGGCCCGGGGCTGAATTCCACCTAATAATTGTATTGCCCCGTGACAGATAACATTGATGTAAAGCTGTTTACTGTTGATGACGAGTCCATTGAGCCCAGCCACGCTCTTCCCCTTGTCCTTGGGGAGCTTATCCCTCCGGCAGGGCTGCTCGTGTTTTCATTAAAACCCAGGTTTAAATGGACCAGGTCCTCCGATCGACAAGCAGATTAACCAAATAATAAAACATACATCACGATATATATAGATATATGTATATATATATACATATATCTATATATGTATATATATATAGAGGGGCCCCATCTGAGACTCTGGCTATTAATACACAAATATGGAGGATTACTGTCTGCTCGTCTCCATGGCCGTGGAGAGGGGATTAGGGTCCCGGTCCAGACAGATTGGATTTAATGTGTGTAAGACTAAGCGATTGCTGTACTACAAAAGCCCTCATGCATGCGCACTGATCTCTGCTCTCCGGCTGAGACGTCATGACATCCCGTTGTGTTTGTGGATCAGTTACATTACATTTGTCAGCTCTGGGAGAGAAACATATTACCATACCACCTAGTTAGTCATCTGCAATTCGACATATTTTTTTTTCATCTTCCTCTTCTGCTTCACAGCCTGCACTAACCTTATTTCCACTATTATGTAACACTTGTTTGCTCGACCAAACATGCAGGTTTGCAGGAGTGAATTTGCCTCTGTGGCAAATGTTTACTTTCCTCATGTTTAGTTTGTTGCGGTGACTCAACACACTAGACAACAGCACCATAGTATTTGTAGTGTAATTGTGTATATAGCAGAGGTGGAATATATTAATGGAAATATATTGAATCATAACCCCTGTATCGTGATACGTATCGTATGGTCAGACTCCTGCCATAACACATGTTCCTGAATTAAACTTCCTGGATAATCATTTATAGTATCAGTATGTGTACACTGCAAATGTGCCCTTAAGTATGGCCACCTGTCCCAGTTTGTTGGATGGCATTCATGAATGGATGAGTGTGCGTGTGTCTCCAGAGCGCTGTCGGTAGTCGTGAACCTGACAGAACAGTACACCTCGCAGCAGAGCGATGCCCCTGCCTGTACGTTCTTTCGCTGTTGAGGTTTATGGAAATTGTTTATGGCAACTCAGTGACACGGAGGATCAATTTGGACCCAAACTGAAAGCAGCCAAACATGCACACAGCGCACAAAGCGCACAAAGCGCACACCGGCAAATAGGAAGTCAAATGTCTCTCTTAACTCAACAATCAACAATTTCATAGTCTGCAGCATGCGCGGCACTGAGAAATTAGTCCCAGCCTGGCGTGCGTATTGTTCACTCGAGCAACTAATGCGACGCCATTTCAGCCTGACGCACTACTGAATTGGCAAATTACTAGACAATGCACCAAACGAGGCTCCTTCACACAGACTTTGATTAGAAGAGAATATCTCTCTATTCCCAGTCAGGAGAGGTACCGTGTGTCCCGGGAAGCTCGGGGGTCCCCGTCCTCGCATTGCGCGGAAGTAGTGTTTTAAACTTCCTCTCTCCGAGTCCCCAATCCATCTCCCTCAGCATTAAACTGTGTAGCCTTGGGGGAGTCCTCATAAAGACAAACGCAGATCGTTAAGGGGAGATGGATTAATGCGCACACACCGATAGGCGAAGACTGGCAAATTCTCCGCGACTAAAACGAGCCGCGGCTACAACCGCCGGAAAGTGAAAACACGTGTCGTATCAGATGTCCTAGATAGTCCTTTACCTGTTTTAACATGCGGCCCACACACACACACACACACACACACACACACACACACACACACACACACACAAACCCTGGGCTGTTTATCCCCAAGGGCGCCCGGCTAAAGGAGAGAGAGCCCCTTAATCATGTCCCTGTCCCACATCCTCGTTATCAGCCACGATTAATGAGCTCTCCATTAATGAAAAAAAAAAGAAAGAAAGAAAAAAGAAAAAAAACAGGAGGTGCCAACCCCTCCTGGAGGAGAGCGAGGCGAGGTGTGTGTGTGTGTGTGTGTGTGTGTGTGTGTGTGTGTGTGTGTGTGTGTGTGTGTGTGATGCTCCCCACCCAGGTGCAATGACATCACCTCCAAGGTAGATATGATAACTGTCACAGCTCGCTTTTGTTCAGGATGACAGGCATGTGTGTTTGTTTAAGCGTGTGTGTGTGTGTGTGTGTGTGTGTGTGTGTGTGTGTGTGTGTGTCTGTGTGTGTATATACATGTGGCCTCACGCGCAACTCTGTGTTTTGATTGTTCAAACCCAACCTCTTGGGTCTAATCCGTTTTGCCTTTGTATGTCCGTCTGCCTCTTTTGTCTATGGTGGCTATATGGCGTGAGGGAGGGGAGGGAAGGGAGGCGAGGGGGAGGGGGGTGAGGGAAAAGGAGCGCTTGATGAGACACTGGAAGTGGAGGAGGAAGAGGAGGAGGAGGAGGAGGAGAGGGCGGCAGGTGCAACGGACACCCGGCGCAATCACCGGCGCTCGGCAAAAGCGGCGACAGGAAATCAAGGTTGTCTTGGCAACCGGGCACTATCGATTAAGCGCGGCCGTCTCCGGGCTCGCATCAGGGTCCCGGTGGACATGGTGATGCGCTGGGTTTCTAGGAGAGGAGAGGAGAGGAGGTGGGAGGGAGAGAGGGGGGAGTTAATGGTGGGACTAAGAGCGGGAGGAGAAAGGGAAGGAGAGGAAGGATTGGACACCGATGACAACAGGTGTCTCTCCAACACTTTGCTTAGTCCTCATTAACTGGACATCCACATCGGGTCGGGTGTTGAGTCTCCCCCTCGATTTACGATTACTGAAAACGTCCCACCACCAGGTGGCTTTTGGGTCGAGGCCTTCCCGGCTCTCTCTCTCTCTCTCTCTCTCTCTCTCTCTCTCTCTCTATATATATATATATATATATATATATACGACTCTGTGAAAGCACAGCTCTCTCAGCGTTTCCGGGCCATTAGTTCACATTGTGCGGCGTGATTTAAGGACCCCGGGGCACACAGGAGGAGTTTACTTTTCCGGTCTCTGCAGGGCGAGCGGGTCGCTGTACACACAGCCATTTGGCCACAGTTGTACAGTGAGGCGTTGGTGTTGCATAAGCCCTGCTGCAGAAGTAATCGATACGCACTATTGACTTGTTAGAAGGAGTATTTTTGGCTGATACCGCACTCAGTCGGCGTATCTTCGACTGGCCACGTCTCTTTCTTTCTTTCTTTTTCTCTCGGTCTCCTGACAAAAGGTGGAATTGCCCCCCTCATCCCCCCCAAATCCCTCGGCGATCCGTCCTCTCTCTCTCTCTTTCCTCTTTTATTATCAATTGCCCTTTTTTTGTATTTATTCGACGGCCCTGTCCATCACCCGAACCACATGCCTCTCCCCACCTACACTGAGCACCAAACACTTGTTCGATTGGGGAGCTGTGTTGCCCGAGGAGATCCACCGCTATCTTCTGATTGGAAGGACAGCAGTACAAAACTCTCCCTGTCTCCATCCCTCCCTCTCACCCGCTTCCTCCCACCCCCTGCGGCCAGTTGAACACAGAGCCATCCTCTGTCCTGCCATCATGTGGGTGTTGCAGCCTGGTTAACCCGTAGCTATCTGCTGAGCCAGGCTCTGTATTGTTACACTCTGTTTCACTTAGTGAGCGCAGGAAGTCTTTTTTTTGCTCAGGCACTTGCAGAAATACTTTTAGAGTGTGGGGAATATTCTTATTTGCATTCTTGCCGGGGGCGGTGGGGGTTAGATGATAAAATCGACACCACTTCTCGTGACTATTTGGTAAAAACAAAATAATAAATGAGCTAGAGCTAGAGGCCAGTTAGCTTAGCTGAGAATAAAGACTGGAGACATGGGGGGACAGCTAGCCTGGTCTCTGTCCAAAGGTAACAAAAAACATCCCAAAGCTCACCATTTAACATGGTCTATCTTCTTTGTTTATTCAGCACAGAAACCAAAGTGTAAAAAAACAACAATTTGTGATTTTAGGAGCTATGTGCCGGACTATTTCTTGGCCGGGGCGTAGGGATTTTCCTGTGTCCCCCAGTCACAACTTCAGAACACAAGACTACAGAGGAAGTCACTGCGTCAGGCCAATAACTAGTAATTATTCATTAGAGAGCTTTATGGGGGCTCTTGGGTGCTGGATTCTGTTTTTCCCCATGTTTCCACTCTTTATGCTAAGCTAAGCTAACTTGCTGCTGGTTGTGGCTCTATACTTCTATACAGACATAACAGTGGTATCACTCATTCTCATCTAACCCAAGAAGAGAACCATATTTCCCAAGACACCGGGCTTCTCCTTTAAACTCTTGCATCTCCACTCGCTGTAACAACGTTAACTGCTCATTATTCTGTCTCGTTCTTGCTACTTGTGAAGTCATAAAGTCCGCTTTTTAAAAAAATACGGTACCTTCTCGTCAGTGTGGAAACGCTGAAGGCTGATGCTCAGCTCGCTCCTCTGCTCTAGCAGCACAAGCGGCACCGGTAGTCCGACCAGCGCCACCGCCCCACTGCATCATGGGTGGGTTGAATTATGTCCCATCGGAGTCGATTCACACCGTCGATGATTTGTGTGTGATCCGTAGACATTTCAACTGGGTAAATAACTCTAGTCAACACTTTCCAACACTGTTTCATCTTGGAAAATGAGCTCAGTCCTCATTGTCACGGCTCAGTGTTTGAACGTTTTTGTTTTAATCCTTCCTTCGTGACTATATGACAGAAATCAACTAGAGTGGCTATTCATTTATCGATATGTACACTTAAATATTGCTTCCTGTATGAACCAGGAGAGTTTAGCATCACTTATGAGCCACAACGATTCCACATAGGCGGGACGTGGTGTGGTTCCCAACAAGGTTATTACAACAGGGGCTGAGTTTATGCTAACAGGAATGAAATAGTGCTAAATCCCACTTGAAGTGAACACATTGACGGGTGGGGACAGAGCTGAAGTGAACACAGCCGAGCCGCGGCGTGGCCCGGAGTAATGTCTTACAAGACTGTGGGGGCGCCTAACGTCCCGACTACCCCGCTCTCATCTCTCTCTATTTGGCCGCTATTCTGGGCAGGACTAATGTGGCGGCGGTGCTGCGCGCTGAGTGAGTCAGCGGTCATTAGAGTGTGCAGACAGCACTCTTGCCCGGAGGCCACAGGAGCCAGTCAGTCTAATGATGAGGCCGGGGACCTGAGCGCTCAGGACGTCCTATTAGCTCCATCCAATTAGCCCTTTCCGCGCGAGCACGGGGGGGGGGGGACCCCGCCCATAGTCGGCGTTACTTTGACTGCGCAGGGCAGCCAGAGAGACGGGCATTGAGGTCTCCTCCATTGTTGAAAAAGAAATGGCTCATGGTGCATGTTGAAGTGGACCCGTCATGTTACTGACTTGAGCCGTGTGAGAGAGAGAGAGAGAGAGAGAGAGAGAGAGAGAGAGAGAGAGAGAAGGAGGCTCAGCCACAGTGCTCAGATCCAGTCAGCCTCCCCTGGGTGAGGCTGACTGGACAGGAATGTAAACATGGCAGCTAAATAAACTGCTGTGTGGGACACAGAGAGAGAGAGAGAGACACACAGAGAGAGCGAGAGAGAGAGAGAGAGACACACACAGAGAGAGAGAGAGACACACAGAGAGAGAGACAGAGAGAGAGAGAGAGAGAGACAGAGAGAGAGAGACACACACACAGAGAGAGAGAGACACACAGAGAGAGAGACACACCGAGAGAGAGAGAGAGAGAGAGAGAGAGAGAGACAGGGAAGGAGACAGAGAGAGAACAAGAGAGTGCAGGATCACTCAAAAGGAAAGGACAGATTGCTCACAAGGACAGCTTTCCAGCATTCCTCTCCCCCCGCCCCCTCTCTCCTTTTAACACCTTATCTCAACCTCTCACTCTAAAATAAGATGCACTCTCACCGTGTCACATGGCACCAGACATCACCCGCAGCTCTTCAAATACTCGAGCCCAGTTTGAAGGCTTTGAAAGTGCAGGAGGCCGCTTCTAGTCTGCATTTCTATGTGAGTATGAGGTGAGAGGCTGTCTGTACTGATGATACAAAGCTTAAGATCATTTGGTTTGCCCCCCCACCTGCAGCTCTGGCGGTTCTCTTTCCACTGGTTCCCATCGCGTCTGGGGTGCCCCCCCCCCCCCTTTCAACTCTGTGGTCTAATCCGTCTGGCTCGTTCTTGACGTGGCGATCTGATGGTTCGGCACAGGTGCCGCCGGCCTTGCTAGTACCCGGGGCAGGTGGCAGCCATTACCGCTCTGCTCCGGCAGGTTTAGCCATCGCCGTCCCACAGCCGGTCCCGGTGTCCCCTTCCCACCTCCTCCCATAAAACCAGCGGGCACTTCTTAACGCTGCTGCTTTAGATCCCCCTGTCTCAGGTCCGCGTTCTTTCTTGTTTTGCTTTTGTTTTTTTTCCCTCCCTCCCTCTCTCAAAGCCTTTCATTTTCTCCCCAAGTTGGATCAAAGAGATGAGGTCTGTAGGCGTTTGGAACCAGACTCAGTGTCAACATGAAGCTTTCTCTGCTTCGTATGTAGCTTGAGTTTGCTGTGGACATTCTTTTCTTTTTTGTATTCCCCTATGACTTCTCACTGAGAGCCACAATGTCCTCTTCTTACACCACGTCACAATGAAGCCCTGAACACATCTACGCCATCAGCCACCGGCTCATCAGTGGCCCCCGATATCCGACCCGCTGCCGTCGCCCTCCCTACCCTCCACATCTCCAACCAACGCTGGGCGCCGGGCCAGAGGTGCCAAACAGGCGTCTTAACCCCGGTGTCTGAGACTCGACTCATCCTTTATTCATCCCATTAAAGGAGCAGGAGAGTTGTTCTCTGCCTGTAGTCCTTGCCCCCATTAGAAAGACAAACGGCCGCAGCGCGAGTGTATCTACCTCGTCGTACGGACATAACTGACGGACGTGAGAGTGAAATATGCGATGTTTCCGGGTAGACCAGTGAGAATTTAAACCGCTCTTTATTCAATTCAGATCCACATTGAGTTTTACTCCCGTAATTGTTTTCTTGTTTATTAAATTTGGTCTCAAGCTACTTTCAAAGTGGCATTTAAATATGTGGGAGGGAAAAAACAACAACTTGAAATCCTCATTTGAGGAGGCTCGCAATCATCTCGTAGTCACACTGTTAAACAGAGGCACAAAGGCACAAAAACAATACCACACACACTCGCAGTGCACACACACACACACACACACACACACACACACACACACACACACACACACGCCTCCAGCGGCGCCATTTAGCTGGCAGCGAGCCAAAATCTTCCTTACGATATAAGCCCCAAGGCTAGAGTACTTCATGTAGGGTACATACACGCGCACACACACACACACACACACACACACAAACACACACACACACACACAGGCCAAACAATATCAGCATCTCCCACCTTTACAACCTTGTTTCCCTGCGAGGGGGGCTGTTTGAAGCAAAAGGAGAGATAAAGAGAGGAGGACGGGAGGAGAGGAGGCAGATAAAGGTTAGGAATGGCGATGAAAATGGAGAAAAGTGCTACGCCAGCGACTGCGGCTGGCTAGGGGGGGGAGACAGACAGGAGTGAACATTTCTGCCCCGCTAGTGGAATTTTGTTTGTGTGTGTGTGTGTGTGTGTGTGTGTGTGTGTGTGTGTGTGTGTTGTGCAGGGGCAGGTAAATCGAATATCAGCATATCTTGTGTGGACCGCCCTCCTCTCCGTCTCCCTTCACCTCTCACCGGACTGCACTTGCTGCATCGCAGTCAGTCGACGTAAAGGCTTCAATGGGCTGGAGACCCCCGTGGGAACTCAGATCACTGATGATTCTTGAATTGAGAGCCGTTCTCCCTGTGTATTTACGGGTATGTACTGTTTAAGTTCGACGCGCGTCATCGGGTGCGTTTGGGGCACAACCCCGCACTACGTCCAGCCGAGGCGGGCCGGGCGACGTGGCGAGCACCCGAGCTCGTAATGCGGCCAGTTCGTTTTGTGGTGGGGCCATTTTAAAGAGGTGGATGAGGACGTTGGGGTTGTCTTTTAATCCTAACACTGCACTGCTGTGATGGTGTGTTTTATATATATTAAATAAACACAAATTATAGTCAGGTAGCATGGCACCGGAGTCACGTCGCCGCACAAATATAAACAATGATAACCACAGACCAGATGTATATTAACCCTCAGTCGTAGCTTTTTCACATATCAACCCTCCGTCCCATTGTTTCACAGATACCTCTCTCATTAATGAAAAGCTATTGTATGTATAGGTCCAGATCAGCCACACACACACACACACACACACACACACACACACACACACACACACTCCAGCCCTGTGGATAAGGGGCATTACAATTACAGTAAGGTAGCAGGTGCCTGTTCATCGCGGGCCGATTTGATGGTAATCTTTAATCTGTAAGGCTTTGATGCCACCGCCGCGCTTATCGGCCAGGTTTGTTTGGCCAGGCTCGCAGCGCTGGTTTTAACAGGATGACGAGCGTCGCACGATTAACCTTTTGATGCTTTTTTTTTTTTTTTTTAAACAGCTTCACAGCTCCGTTGGCGCTGTTGTGCGGTTGTACGTGTCCGTGCACAGGCATTTTAATGTGGGGAGTTTTTTGTTTTTTTGACTGATGTCGACTGAATCTATCATCGTGAGTCATTTAGGCTCAACTTGAGGCCTTATTTTGAATCCTTTCCAGTGCTGTCTGTTTGGTCTTAAGGACAGGATAGCCAGTCTGTGCTGGTTGCTCCGAGTTAAACACTATTGCAGGCTGCCTCCTATACATTATACATGAGAAGGCACTGTTGATTTCATTTGTCTCTCTGCTATTCTTCCATCCCCTACCCCCACCCACCCCTCTGCTTCCCTCACTGCCATCTTGTGTATCCACTATAGCTGTGGTATTAATCCAACTTTTGCTGGTGGATCCACGTGTTCCTCCGCGCAGGCTGGGAAAGCAGCAGACATTGGGGCTGTCGGTGGTGACACGCACGGCTCACATGGCGCCAGCTGCTTTTATTGGACAATAACGGGAGGCTGCCCCGGATGACTTACAGGGACGCGCCCGCAACCTTCCATATGGAGGCTTTTTATTTGAACACAGGACGCTTGGTGCGCAGCAGTGCTGTAGCGCATGTGAACCACGGTGTGATGTACGTTCTGGCCCTCTAATGCTTCCCACAGCAACACCTATGATGAACTGTGAGTGGGTGTTGGCCGTGTGATTGATTGCGTTTGTGCCTCATGGTGGAAGATTGTGGATGCTTCATAAGTGAAGCGCTGTGGAACATTAGTGGGAATACATTTGTTGGTTACTTTTTATGCTTTCACGCACTTGTGGTGAGTGTATTTAACGTTTGTGCACTTGCAAGACACACCCCGTAAATCCTTCTTGGGGCTTCAAAAGTCTCACTTCCTGTGACTGTGGCGGGCTGATCTCATACAGCAGTCGCAGCTATACCTACGAAAAATGAAGGCACTGTAATTCAAAGATATCCGACGGAATCCAATCATATTAAATCCACGTAGTCATGAACCAGGAGGTTTAAAAACCGCAAAAATGTCAAACTAACACCGGTCTTTCAACCAGGTGGCCGCTGTTTGTTCCCCCAAGTCAATGTTGATTTATTTGTTACGGAACTTCCGTTACGCCACCCCGTACTTTTATTTTAACCTAAACCACGATCTTTTCCTAAATCTAAATAAGTAGTTTTGTTGCCTAAACCTAGCAAAGTAGTTTTGTTGCCTAAACCTAGCAAAGTAGTTGTGTTACCTAAACCTAGCTAAGTAGTTTTGTTACCTAAACCTAGAGAAGTAGTTTTGTTACCTAAACCTAGAGAAGTAGTTTTGTTACCTAAACCTAGAGAAGTAGTTTTGTTACCTAAACCTAGAGAAGTAGTTTTGTTACCTAAACCTAGAGAAGTAGTTTTGTTACCTAAACCTAGCTAAGTAGTTGTGTTACCTAAACCTAGCTAAGTAGTTTTGTTGACTAAACCTAGAGAAGTAGTTTTGTTACCTAAACCTAGCTAAGTAGTTTTGTTGACTAAACCTAGATAAGTAGTTGTGTTACCTAAACCTAGCTAAGTAGTTTTGTTGACTAAACCTAGCGAAGTAGTTTTGTTGACTAAACCTAGCTAAGTAGTTTGCTGCCTAAACTTAGCTAAGTAGTTGTGTTACCTAAACCTAACTACTGTAAGGTTTTTCTTGTGAAGACTGAAGTTTATTTTGAAAAAACCCTATGCATGTAACTCGTGAAAAATGAAGAGTAACTTTTCTTGCAGGACATGCAGATCTCGTGCTCTGGCGAGCTGCTAAGACATTAGTCCTGCTGATCAGGACCCAGCCTTCAAGTTTTGCTGTGTTGAACCCATCTCAGTCAGCCATTGAAGCAGCCATAACTCATCAATGAGCCAGCTAATGAGTTAACAGTATTAGCTTATCAGTATGACCTAGCATGACCACGCCGCGGGTTAAGCCATAGATTTACACTCCTGCTTTGTGACACTGCACGTGCTCAGCGAATGGCACAGCGCATATTCGTTCATTTTGGGCAAAATAAACCCAATGAGAATAAACATACATTTTAGGGGCTTTCTGGTCTCACCTGTGGCTCACTGGCTGTGTTTGAGTGAGTCGCAGTCTGTCTGGCGTTACTCGTAGTAAGTAGTCACCATCCTGTCTCCTCTGGCAGCTCCTGGAAGAGTCGCGTCAGCTCTGTGATAGCCCCTTCAACTTCCTCCTGCTCCTAAGATTAAACTCGCTCAGCCGGGGAAGATTCTGTGGGAACACACCGCAGTGGAAAACACAGGTATCAGAGTGTGGTTATAGTTGTGCAGTGACACATGGAAGTTCGGGCTAATTATGAACTTAAGACGAACACCATTACTACATGAGTTTTTCATGTTCCTCTGGAGAGTCAGCCTCTCTCTCCCTCCCTCCCTCCCTCTCTCTGTTGATGTCCAGTTGGAGCACCTGGGAGGAAGCAGCTGTAGGTGGTGATTACAGTTCAGAGACTCCAAAATAACCTCTCCTCCTCCCTTGCCTGCTCTCTCCCTCCATTCTCTCCTTCTCAGCCGCCCTCTCCCGGCCTCCTTCCCTCTGAGTCACTCCATCATCCATGTAACAAACATAAGACGTCCACGATAAATAAATACTAAATAAATAAAGAAAGGAGGAAGACAAAAGAGAAAAAAAACTCTAAATTGCCTCCATTCTCTGCTCTTTAGTGCGTGTTCCTGTTTGTGTGTGTGTGTGTGTGTGTGTGTGTGTGTGTGTGTGTGTGTGTGTGTGTGTGTGTGTGTGTGTGTGTGTTGCCATGTAAATAAAGTGACTAATACACACTGCCTGGCTCATCAATATGGGGAGCGGTGGGCTCTGTGCTCACAGATGAGCACGGGATGAATAATGTTAGCCGAGCATTGCTGCATATGACCACCCCTTCTCTCTCCACCCACCTCCACAATGTGTGTGCGTGTGCGCGTGTGTGTGTGTGGCGTGCTTGTGCGTGTGTTTGCAGTGCTAAAGCTCCCATCAATCACACGCCCAGGACCTTTCACCAGGCTACACGCACACACCAAGACACTGACACGTACACACTCCCGCTGAGTTTATTAAAAGCCAGAGTGTTATCTCTGATCTGTCTGACAACAGCTGCACACACACACACACACACTCATATATATATATATATATATGTATATATATATATACAGTCGACTCTAACACAACCATCAACACAAGTCACACTCATGTTGGCGGCGTGACGAGAAGAGCCAGTCCTCGGACAGATCTGTCTTTCTTTTCCACTTCCTCTCGGCTACGGAGCGCATCACCGCGGTCGAACAGGAAGGCCAGTGTTCAGGGTCACACACCGCCCAGTGGAATTCCCCCCCCTGCACCACAGGGAGCACGCGGGGCGAGAACACAGCTCCGGTTTGACCCAGTTCAGCCACCGTAGTGTCAGGGAGACAAAGAGCAAGCTGCTCTTCTGTCCGCGCTGCTTTCCCTTGAGTGAATCACTGCGTTGCAATTTCTTGTGCAATTTTCTGATTCCGATTTTCTCTCTGATAACTTAAATTTTTACTTTTTTTTCACCACCGTCCCAGAACCGTCCCAAAGTCATCTATAGTGGTTATTTGCATAAAAACACACATTTCAAATGATTGGGAAATACATGATTGTGTTTTTATTTAGATACCTGCTTTGATTAAAATAAAAACTTGGCATTCGTAGTTTTAATGATATAAGTTCCTTTGAGCTAGTGTTAGGAAGTTCTAGATCTATTTCATATTACTGTGAAAACATCGTCAAATGATTACTTTGGAACACATCATGACAACTCTGTAATTTATATAATCATAATGCAAGTTAAGTCAAACTCAGTTACTGTTAGCTGTTAGCTCCGTTAGCCGATTGATCGGTGCATCTCTATGTTAATCTGTCCTTGCTGGAAGTTGACAACACAAAGGGATATTTTCCCACATTCATTAAGAAAAACTGGGATCACAAGCACAGGTCACTTGTTCTCTAGGAAATAGACAGCCATGATTGTTATAGCTGTTGGTTTTGCCCCTGGGACACATCTGTTATCAGATATGTGTTTTAAGGGTTTCTGCTTGAGAATACTTGACATGAAAAAGTGGGGAGGCTCTATCCGGAGAGAACATCTGGCCGCTCCCTGCTGAATGACTTCACGGTATGGGTGACATCACACGGGATAGTCCCGGGAGTCCCGTCCAACGATTGCAGTGTGCTTGGGTAATCCACGTCCCACCCTGTTGGCCCGCGGCGTACGACAAACCCCGATCTGGCCTCCATCTCTCAGCCCCGAGGAGCGGCGACCAGGCATCGGACCAGAACAGGGAAGAACGCGACCGAGCCGAGTGAGGGAACGGGAAAGCAACATCTTTATTTGGCTGGCAGTCGCGTTCGTTCAACCCATTCTCACACAGTCAATCGGTTCGGCATCGGAGTCCGGCTGACTCACTCTCAAAAGCAACAGTTCATTTTCCCCCTGTTTACAGTGCTGGGAGACGCTAAGCGGGGTGATATAACAGAGTGGCCCAGAGTCCCACAGCAGCAGTGTTTGACTCACTGTAGGGCCATTACCATAGATGGCAGAGGGGAGTGAGAGATCTGCACCCATCGATTGCCCCCAGCTGCACCGTCGATACTCCCCTCCCAATTCTGACACGGCGGACTAATGGTCTCCCGGGGGCCGGTGGCAACCAGACACACGCCCACGCGCCATTCCCAGCACCTCTGGGCTTAATGGACAAGCGAGGGCCCCCGTCAATACGTCAATACGTGACGGCCCCGCGTGCTCACCTGCTGCCTCAGCCATTTCGGGTAATCAGCGCCCGCACTGACGACGGCGCCGCTCGCTCGGCCCGCGATTTTTCATCTGTCCGCCCCAAGTTTCTGCAAATCATAGTTTGCGCGTTAGTCATCGCGGCCGTAGCCAAAAGGAGGAGGCGACGAGCTGGGAGAGGGGCACGTGGACTAGTTTGACCCCCTTATACACACACTAGGTGAGGTTTTGCAACATGTGTACACACATGTGCCCTTCCTGTCTCGCCTGGTCTGGCGAGACGGTTTTTCGTAGACGTCTGTCCGACGGGCCGCACGTAGTCTGCCCCCCCCAACACCCCCGAGGTCGTTTAACAGCAGGGCAATGGTGTGATCGGTACCGGTTGACTGCTCTTCAGCCGCAATGGCCCTGGAGGCTGGTGTTGTGGGGAGAAGGGGCTCACCCTTCCTGATCACACGGGGGGAAAGCCACTTTGCCTGGGGAGAAAGGAAAGGACATAAGGAGGCGGGGGGGGGGGGTTGTTAGTGGAGGACCGAGGTGACAAAAGAGCTTTTGTGGATGTAGGTTTAACGGCATTAACCCCTTTCTCTCCCCGCTTCACATGACTAACAAGAAACCACTGTGACAACTGAGCAACAGCCCCCGGGGCCGTGCGTTCGATTATGCGTTGTGTGTCAGGGGTTGTCCAGGACGTTTGGCCCTCGGCGGTCATGTGACAGCGCTGACATTCTGGAGAAATGAGAGAGTGGTCAGCTGTTGTCAAAATGACACAAAAAGGAGCATTTTTTTTTTACAGCAAAAAAGAAAGGAAAGAGCCCTGGCTGCACTTTTGCGCGTTAGTGTCAGAATTAGTGAAGCCACAGTAGGTTGTCGACCTGGATCTGCCTGCACGGCTTCACCGAGGTGTGCTGACCCGCTGATTGCTATAAATGGGGAACTTGCAGCGGTTTTAAAATTAGACGTGACCAATAAACAAAAAGGCACTTCTGGGTTATTTCTGCACTTCCACCTGTCCATGTATGTGTGTGAGTGTGTTTGTGTGTGTGTGGGTGTGGACTGCCTGTTGCCCTGCGACCTGTCCCCTCACTGAGACATCTGTCAGGCATCAACGAATGACCTTTACGCCAGTGCAACTGTTGTCCCTCGCTCTTTTTGTTTCTACCTCTTGTTTCCTCCTCCTCGTCTCATACCGTCACTTTACCGATCACTTGGTTTTTCCTCTTTTGCCCCCGTTTTCAAACCGTTCTCGTCTCCGTCTCCCCCCCAGACTCCATATCTCCCCCCCCCCCCCCTCTGCGTTCCCTCCTTTCCCCTCGGCCCCTGTGACAGTTTGTGACACTCCCTCCCTGGGGCGGCCATCAGTTCAGACGAGCATCGCGTGTGACAGGCCAGCTTTGTCTTTTTAAGCCATTAGCAGCTCCTCTCCTCCCACCTCCCCCCCCACCCGTCTCCCCTCCGTTTACCTTTTCTGCCCTCTTCTGTGTGTTTGCATGTGCACGTCTCTCGCTGCTGACTTTGTATTAATCTGCATAGCAAACACCGCCTCGACTCGAGTGAGGAATTGACGAGTGCAAAAGGCACGTGACAGGCGCCGGCGATGTTCAGTCCTCCTTTAATGAACTGATGCGTCGGGCAGAATATACAGGCGCCCGTGAGCAATCTGTGCAGTAAGGTATACTTCACAGGTAAGCGGGATTTAATGAGATTTTCCAGTTGGAGGATTGTTTGCCTGCGCGCCTCCCTCCCTCCCTCCCTCCCTCTCTCCCTCCTCGTAGGCCAGTGTAACTCTCCCTGCTCTGTACTCCCCCACAGTAAACTGTCAAGCCTAATACAGGCAGGAATGTCCAGTCACCTGCTCCTAAAATGCAACAGCCCTGTGCTACACTAACCTAATATAGACCTGCGCCACACACAAGCAGGTTGGATAACACCGTTGTTGCTCATTGCGTATATTTAAACACACAACCTCGGCGCAGCCCGGCCCAGCTGTTGGGCCACAATGCACACAGCGAGGGAAACTGAAATCTGAAGTCAAGGTACACATGAGTTTACGATCCCTACATTTTACACAGAAAGCATGCTCCTGTGGAGTGAGAAACAGGCTCCAGGAAGGACTGGTAGCATTGGTAGCGCGTTAGCCGCAGCAGCGCTCAGCCGCCCCACTGTATCTATGACAGAGTTGGATCAGGCTGTGAAATCGGACTCTGTCGTCTGACAACACATGGAGCGGGCTTGAACAGTTTTGGCCCCGCCGCTTGACAAATGATTATCACACACCTCTGAGTGTGTCTGCCTATTGTCCGGCGCCGTAATGCGCGAGTGGACGGTTCCAACACATGTGGGGCTCAAGCAGCACCGGGCGGCCCGGGCCCACCATGTCGCTGCCACCGGTGGCTCAAGTGGTTGGGGGAGAAAGGACACGTGCTACGTGATGAAGTTTGATGCTACTGATGTAACGGACTGCATTTAAACGTGGCCGAATACCTTTCGGCTCTAATAATATCCCCGCAGAGCCTCCGCTCAGAATGTCACAAACACAAGACACAAACCGGCAAAATCAAAGCAGAGGAGGAGCATTATTATCTCCTGAATGGAGTTTGACAGGGAGCATTTCATTTTGCTCTGCGACATCACGAAAACGAGGTTTGACGGAGGCCAATGTAAGAGTTTGTTCGGCCGTCTGGTACTGAGGAGGGTTGGCCGCTAACGAAGGGGGAACAACTGTCGCGTGGCCCAATGCTTCTGTTGTTCCTGTGTTCTGAGGTGATTTCCAGTGCAGTCCTGTGTGAATAATACCAAGTGCTTAGCTCCGGTGACATAGTTTGTTATCACTCAGTGTACAGTGTGTCTGATGTGTGATACGTGTGAGACAAAGGGGAGACAACAGTGGCAGATCAACCATGAAAACAAAAGCATAAACGTAGAGCATTACTGCAGGTTTTCTGGGTTTTACCAGAATCTACAGCAGGTGCTTCCTCTCTCTCTCTCTTTCTTTTTTGTCTCCCCCCTCCCTGCTCACCCACCTTCTACATCACTGCTTTCTCAGTCACCTGCCTGCACCGTGCATAGCTGGATTGGTTCACTGGGTGGGCATTCTCTCACCACAGACCTGCTGAGTGTTGGAGAAGTGGAGCAGGCCTCTTCACTGGTGGATGGAGGGAGGGATGGAGGGATGGTGCATAGATACTGTAAGTGGGTGGCAGAGGGTTTAGTTGCATGTGTTTGTTGGAGTTTTTGTAGTCTTTTGGGACTTTGTTTTGCATCAGGTTAATTGTGTTAATAGTTCCTTATGGCCTTCTGTGATGGATACGATGGATGGATGTACCCATAGCGACCAAAAAGCCCTCTGCGCGGCGAGCATGCCTTTTAGCGGCTTCACGCACACACTCTTCGCTCTCACTTAGGTGTACCGCTGTTATTGCCGTTGATGGGGATGTCTCACCTCCAACATAAACATGGCTTGGGGAGACAAGTGTAAACTTGGTAGCGGGGGCATTGTGTGTGTGTTCGCACCCTCCGGTCCCTACCAGCCCACTGGCCTTATTTAGAAGAGCCGAGAGGAGCCAGATGCAGCAACTCTCCGAGGACGCCCGGTGCAACAGAATGTGTGCGTGCGTGCGTGCGTGCGTGCGTGCGTGCGTGCGTGCGTGCGTGCGTGCGTGCGTGCGTGCGTGCGTGCGTGCGTGCATGGCTCATCACTGCACTCATTAGCCCCGGAGAGAAATACCATCGCCTGCCACTGTGATTCCTCCCCAGAACAGCCTTTTGACCTCCCCTCAGTAGCAAACGCAGCCTATTATCCAGGTGTCATTGAGGCTCAGCAGCAGCATCAGGACTAACCGCGAGCAATAAGCCACGTGGGCTACTAAACAAAGTACATAATAGACACGTTTTAGTCAATTTCTCTTTTGAGACGCATTCCACAATCTCTGAGGGGTAGTTAAGTCCTTTTTTTCTTTTGCTTTTCCTAACGCTCATTACCAACCACTGACTTCCTTTACACTTGGAAGTGTGATCATGCAGATTAAGAGAACAATAGCCGCCATTAGCATTAGTGTTATCATGGAAAGTGCTCATCAGATGGGAGATGAGTGACCCGCGGAGGCCCATTAGCTCACGTGCTAAAACCTTGATCAGTGTCATTAGGAAGACAAGAGCCCATTGTCTCCACAGCTCACCTCTGAAATGAGTCACATGGAGAGCCGCGCTCCACAGGTCGGAGGAGTGCTTTGGAATAATCTCCACCGCTCGTCTGTGTGGCTATTTGTTGCCTGGATCCATCAGTGGAACATTTAGCAGTTTTGTGGTCGCGCGCAAATCCAGAACAGCTTCAAAAGTGACTAATTCTGAGGACTCCTTGGTACTTCTGCTTTTTGCCCCTCCCAGCCGAACTTAGAACGATGAGTAAGAGTCGCTGGATGTCGTTTGGGGAGTTTTTGGAGCTGAATGTTATGCTGTGTATCCATGGAGAAGCCATCCAGGATATGACTGGTCCTAGATGTCACTGTCCTCCTCTGGTGCGGCTGGCGGACTCTCAGGAAACAGTCTCTTGGGACCCCTAGTGCCCTCTCCGGCTAACTGACTGTGTGAGGGCATGCAACGCAGTTACACCTCCTAACTACTGGAGCCGGCTCCTCTTTGCCTGACCCAAACGGCCGAGCTTGCAAGTTTCGAGGCGGCCTACGAACGAGCCAACCATGAAACAAAAATCCCCAATTCTTTTGTTTTGTTATAGGCACTCAAGCTGACCTTCCTGACTCTGTGGGAGGACGGCTGTTGTTTTAACAAAACCGGCAGCGTTTACCTCCGCGCTGAATGAGGCACCTCACCTTGAGACGGCATACTTGAGGTTTTGAATGGCACGGCTTTGTTTTACTTTGGTTTGAGCTGTTTTTTTTTCTTTTTCTTTTTCTTTTTTTTTGTAGTGGTTGGCTTCCCTGAAAAAAAAAAAGGCTTTGCAGAGCAGCAAGGGCAGACTCTGTGACGACGGGGTTCTGTAAGTCCTCGCGGATGTCTGCGGTTGTTTGAGCTCTGAATGAGATAAGTGGCGCACCTCAAAGAAGGGAGACTGCACCGAGGCTAAATATAGAGACAGGAGAGAGGTAGAAGGGGCGGACAAAAACTGTGGCTCCCGCTCATGATGAGTCAATGTGTCTAATCACAACCAGAACTACAGCAGACCTCGGGATATATGTCAGTCGGTTGGTTGAAATTAGCAGCGGGGAGAGTGCGCACCCTTTGATCTGTCTCTTTAAGACGGGGAAAAGTGTTTGGGTTGAGCATTCCAGACATACCTCCCACGCATTCTGGTCGGGGGCTGTCGGGCCCGCGCGTACGACGCAGAGGTTTGAAGATGCCCTCGCAGGTGATGGATCAAGATAAAGCTCACTGCGGACAGTAATGTGTTTCTTCACGGGCTCCGTGAGTTGCTCTGTGTCCTCGTCCAAAGCTAGGTTATTACGCCAAGTCACTCACACCTCGAGGGCCTCAGAGATAGCTCACTCCCACAGAGGTTGAGATACTGCCATTCCTATCTGGCGCGCCCCAGAGTATGAAAGCACAAACCAAGCCATCTGCTGTTGTACAAACACGACTTCGCGATTCTGAGGTTCCCAATGTCTCCTCATCCATCAATCAGGCCAGGATCAAAAGAGCACGGGCCCCCCCTTAAAAATCAGTGCCAGCGAGTTGACATCCTTACGAATCTACAAAATGAACCCGCGTCAAGGGGCCATGTGGGTCTTGACATCCTGCGCCGATGGATCGACAATGATATGTCCGCCAAGGTGATCCCTCCAACGTTTTTGGGAGTAACCCACCCAGTCACCCATTCCTTTGTCAGTAATTGATACAGCCTGGCAGGTGTCATAACAACACAGCCCCTCTCCCCCAGGCCAGCACAGGGAAGTGTGGCTGAGAAGGGCTGTCTTAGCCGTGTCTCCCAATGGACTCTGGGAACAATGCAAAAGGGGTGACGAGTGACGGTCAGCGAGGAGAGATTCAAGCATTAAAGGCCTGTAATCAAGCGTGTTGCGTTGAAGCTGTTTGCCTTGCATTCACTTTGCCCTATTACCCAGATCCATCCCGCGTTTGTGCGTGGGAGGGCACCGCGAAGGTGTGATCCGTGGCCAGAGGGTTCGCATAAAGCCAAAGCCACGGGCCACAGGGCCTTTTATTTTCCCAGGTGTTCCCAACACACTGCGACCTCAGGAAGAGAGCAAACTTTTAGAAGTAAGCTCCTCACCTCCTCCACCTACCAGCGCTCTCTCTCGCTCTCCCAGCCGCGTAGGAGTCGTCCTCCTGTTGTGCGCTAGCATGTTAGCGCTAATGAGGCCAGCTGTCCAAACGCTCAGCCGGTCAGCCAGAAGGGACCGCAGCCTTTGTTGACGCGAGGTGTTACATCTCCTGTCGGAGCACACATTCTTGTCGCAACACCGCCAACCATTTGGCACAGGAAGTCCGTCCTCTGTCCACCTCCCCCACCTGGAGCCGCTCGCCCATCCTTTACTCGGTCTGTACTTTGCAGCTCCCTGCTTTTACTGTCCCGCTCGCCTCCCCTTCTGCACACACCAGCACATTGGTTCTCTCTCTGCAGCCTTTATATCTGATCATTTTTCTCCCGACACGCCGCCGACGGAGAGTGTCGCCGTCGCAATCGCTGACCTCAGCTCCACACCTGAGTGGCTCTTGCCCTAAACAGCCTCTCAGACTGGTCCTGAAGCGCCTCGCGAAGTGCTGCGCCGTGTTCAGGCTGCTGAATGGACAATACATCACCTGGCAGTCTCTCTCGTGGAAAAGAGAGAGGTAGGGGGTGTAGGGAGAGAGAGAGCGGTGGTGGGAGGCAGACACACTAGTTCATACAGTCGCACAATGCGATATGAATCCAATTAATTACCTGTTTATTTGAATGGGAGTGCTCCCAGGTCTTCAATTGTTCTATTGGCTCGCCTGGACAGCAGTCCAGTTACAAAGGATGTGCGTCACCCCTGATTTTTTTCTTTTGAAAGCTACAATGTGGTGGCGGCCCCATCACATTAAAGGGTAGAGAGAAGGAGACAATATTGCGGAGTGAGGGAAAAGGAAAGAGGTTGAGAATGAAACAGCTCTCCTGATGAGCCCCGATAGGATTTTGCAGCTGCGGCACAGCGGTGTTGACCCTGTGAGCGACTCGCCAAATAACAGTGCTTCTCCCTCCTCCTCCTCCTCCTCCTCCTCCTCCGCCACCTTTCATCCCTCCGCCCCCACACCTCCTTCTCCTCCCCCACCCCTCCCTCAACCCGATGGACCCGACCGGTTGTAGTGACCTGTAGCGATGCGGAGAGAAAGGGAGAAACCTCACAGAAACAATCCTCATTGATTGAAACTGAGGCTCATGGTTCTCCCAGATACGCCTCCTCCCGACAACAAAACCCCAAAAAATGTAATAAATAAAAACACTTCAGAAAGAAGTGGGCGGGTAGGGTTGGGGTGACTGAAGAAAAATGTTCAGGTGCTTTGTACTGCCAGTGCGTATTCAGCGAGTGAGTGCAGGTGTGTGTGTGTGTGTGTGTGTGTGTGTGTGTGTGTGTGTGTGTGTGTGTGTGTGTGTGTGATGTGCGATAAAGTAGCTGGAGATGTAGCTTCAGTGCCACAGCCCGGGCCCTCTGCCGACTGGGCTGCTCTCACTGGAGAATTGATTTGGCCTCTGAGAGGATCTGTAGCTCTCTCCGTGGAACAGAGGGATGGAGGGAGGGGGCATAGAAATGGAAGGAGAGTGGGTGGAAGTAACACAGGTGGAATTGAGAAGTGGAAGGAACTGGGTGGAAAATGAAAAGGAGACATGGGAACACGCACTTGCGCACATCTGAGGCAGACAGTCGGTCAGGGAAATTTACTCCCCGTAATAACCCTCTCTGTGGGGCCGGCTGTCTCTGTTGTCTCCTGGCTGCTTCAGCCCATAACACAGCCCGACCAGGTCACACAGGCTCACACACACACACACAGGCTCACACACACACAGGCTCACACACACACACACACACACACACACACACACACACACACACAGGCTCACACACACACACACACACACACAGGCTCACACACACACACACATACACAGGCTCACACACACACAGGCTCACACACACACACACACACAGGCTCACACACACACACACACACACACAGGCTCACACACACACACACACAGGCTCACACACACACACACACAGGCTCACACACACACACACACACACACACACACACACACACACACACACACACACACCACCACTTCAGCCTGCAATCTAATGATCTCACACGCTGGTGCTGCATGTGTCGTCTGCAAGTGTGAATGTTCTGTTTTTTTATTTGTGTGCAACATGGATTGCTGTTTCCGGAGCTTGTATTCATTCTGGATTCACGTCCTTCTCCAATGTTGCATACTTCTACTTCATTGAGGCAACCGAATCATCAGCTGCGGTGTTTTTTAACGGCCCCCCCACCACTCTGTTGTTAGGGCCCAAGCTGTTTTATTCTCTCCTGCTTTAACAACCCCCCCCATGGGGATCCTTTAAAGTTTCATCGCATTTATTGAAGTTAGGCCGTGGTCTGTTTAATTGGTGTATTCAGCTCCTTACCCACGTCTTCCCCCTTCAACCATTCCCTTTAATAGTTCTGACATTTAAATGACGGTACATATATTTAACCTCTCCGACTCGTGGCCTTTCACATGCAGTGCTCACAATCGAGAAGCCCATCGGGCACGCCTCCCGTTATCTTCATCAAGGAGGAAAACACTAAATGCTCTCATTGCAAGACTAATAAAATAAATAAATGATAGACCCGTCATCCTAACCTCTGCCCCCCCCCCCCCATATCTCCCCGTGCAGTGACTAACTACAACAATGCGGTGGAGGCCGGCTCGGACTCGGATGACGAGGACAAGCTGCACATCGCGGAGGAGGAAGGCAGCCTGGCGGACGGGGCCGACTGCGACAGCACCCCGCCGGACGACAAGCACCCCAGGGAGCACTGCTGGGACGGAGGTGAGCCCAGACGCACTGTTACGATCACAAACACACACCTCGTACCTCCTCATGTTCCGCAATGTTCCCTTTATTTTCTGCGTTAAAATGGTATTTAAAATCACGCCAGTCGGGGATAACAGCGCTGGATTCACTGTTGCCCCAAAAATGTTCTCTTGTTTGTTGAGACAAGGCTCCGCGAGGTCCTTCATGCCACTAGTATTGTCCACATTACACTTACAGACGAATGACTTCAGATGCATACACTCCAGGTGTCTCTGAAAGAGGAGAAGAGCGCCACTGTCGAATGAGCTGTGTCACGCCGCCCCTTTGTTTACTGCGGCCGCTGCCTCCTTTTGACCTCGGCCGACGCGAGGCCGGCTAAGTAAAGAAGTGCCCCGCTGACGTCGGGGGCACAGTCAAGTGCCAGGCTTTTGTCTCATTGTGAAGAAACGCCGAGTGCGAGGAAACAGGTACTACACGCGGTGGGTTCCCAACTGAGGCAGGAAGGGCGATAGCAAGCGGAGACAATGCCAACGCAGGGAGAGACCTTCAAGCACAGAAAACAGCCCCCGCAGGCAGGAGAGCAGGCGGAGAGCTTTACGGCACTGGTGGGCATTGGAGGGGGGGGTGGCGCCGTGAACTTCTGTTTTACCTCGGAGCTTGTGGAAGTGACATCAGAGCCACAGGAAGGGCTGACGTCACACACACACACCCCCCACACACACACACACACACCCTCCTCTCCTCTCTCTCCAAAACAACAATAGCAGGTGCTGAAAGATGTCGGAGCTCCAACTCGGGCCCAAGGCCTCCGCACCGCGCTCCTGACCTCACATAAATGTGTGTGTGTGTGTGTGTGTCCGTGAGAGAGAGAGACGCTGTTAGTTCGGGGCACGCGCCAAGTACAGTATGTGCAACACTTGTGACAGCTCCGTATGAAATGTAATTAGATATTCAGCCACATGGATATTTATTTTAGGGTGTTGCTCCCTTTTGCAG
Organism: Ophiodon elongatus; assembly: GCA_016806645.1. Taxonomy (NCBI): domain Eukaryota; kingdom Metazoa; phylum Chordata; class Actinopteri; order Perciformes; family Hexagrammidae; genus Ophiodon; species Ophiodon elongatus. The sequence goes on along the minus strand of JACSYO010000396.1, from coordinate 2,099,529 downwards.
ATTTCGGCTGTGAATTGTTCATGGGTGAGAGATGTGTGAGACGGAGGGAGGGGTGAGAGATTTAGCAAGAGGTCGAGTTAGCGAAAATGTCCAGCGACCTAACACTTTCAGTTAAGGGATTTCTTTTTATTATTATTGTTGTTTTTAGAAATTCCTCTCCAGCCAGTTTCATCTCAGTCAGTTCTAGTTCTAGTTTCAGTTTCGGGGAGGTTCGGGCTGCTCGTGCACACAGAGGCGTCCACGCGTCGACCACAGCCCCGTGCGCGGTGTAGCCACCTGCTCCCCGGGCCGCGCCGTCGCACTCATCGCCGCTCTCCAGCCGTACCTCCTCGCATAAAGGGAACGTTGGAGGAAGAATAATGTCATTGGTTTTGGCCGAGGCTCGCGAACATTAAACACTTCAAAAGCATGAGTTACACTGAAACAGCTCAGTGAGCTGGCTGCGCTCCACACTTATGCCTGATCAGGCATATTTTTCTTTTGGCCTTCACTCATGAGCGCACGCACGCACGCACTCACACACACACACACACACACACACACACACACACACACACACACACACACACACACTCACACTCACACTCACACACTCACACACTCACACACACACTCACACTCACACTCACACTCACACACACACACACACACACACACCCCTCTTTCTCTCTGTCCCCAGCCCTCATATCATAGATCAAGCAACATCTTTCTTGTCACTCTGGATCGGACTGACGAGACGTGGGGAAAGCCTCGGCCCCGCCAACAAACACTCCTCCATTGGTCCCTCCCTCTGTTGGCTTCCCTCCTGAGAACGGAGAAGTCTCACGGGTCCAGCCTTGAACGCTGACCGCCACCCGCTAATCTTCTCCTCGGCGTAGTCCGGCTTGCTTCAAATGAAAACAAAAAAACCTTGACAGCCCCTTCTCCTGAGACGGCCGTGCTCCACAACCAACACGGGGGTTTTTTTCTCGATCTCGCCCTTTCCTCCCTGCTCCGTTCTCTCTCACTGGCTTCCTCTTGTTCTGAATCATTCCTCTTGATTACATGGTATCACAGCTCGCTGTCATTACTCATTCACTCCTAAATGATTATGTAGTGCTGGAGCGGCCAAGTGCTGGTGCAGTAAACTGCAGCCTGAGTAACTCTGGGGGATTTAAAATAAAAAAAAAGGTAGAGAGAGCGTGACCTGGGAGGGCTTCTCCTATTATATCTGACGAGCATGATTACAGCTGCTTGTTGGTGGAGTGTGTTTGTCGGGCACTCGTGCTCGGCTGCACTGTTCTAAGATGCTCCTCCCCCTCGTGCATCTATACGACACTTACCTTTTTCCTGACGCGCCGCGATGACATATGATGTCCCTCACAATCAAATGCTTGTTGGATCACGTGTTTCATTCGGGGTGGATGCGTGGGAACACCTACATTCCTGCGTGCCTTATGTCACCGCGTGATGTTAAAGCTGAGCCACACTTCTGGACAGGAAAGGAAGAATCACCCAGAGAGCCGGGGAGATTGTCCAGCGGAGACACGGAGCCTAGGATAAGTTAGTCCTTGTAGATCTTGTAAATACCTCACATGTGTTCTCGGACTTCCCTCCTGTTGATGGGAGATAAAGCGTCTCCACTAATGACCGCGGCGTGTTTTGAGCTGTTCGTGCGCAAATCCTTATCGCCGGTGCGTCTCCCCCATCGGAGAGACAACCCACGAACGAGGCCTGGATGCACAACCACAGGAAGCGGTGGGGTGGGAGGGATGGGGGGAGGGGGGCAAAGGTCAGGCCCGGGGCAGGAAATGCAACATGGGATGCCGCTGTATCACGTTGCAGAGATGTGGGCAGAGAGTGATGAGAAAGGAGCGAGGCAAAGAGCAGAGGAGAGAGTGGGTGGTCTGGTGATTTGGTTCGAAGTCGTACTATCGTTAGATTACACCGTCAAATAAAGAAGGAAAGGAAAGAGAGTTGACTACAGAGTGTCCTGCTGCAGCCTCACAGGGCTCAAACCGATTTTCCACTTGTGCAGTGGTGCGTGCACATCCCTGCATCAGCACTTAAATGGCCTGTGTGATGTTTCATGTCAGGGGAGCAGCCTGATAACACGGAGCCGCCTCGGTGAGGCGGCGGACCTCTCTGGCCTCGCTCTGTACTCAACAAAGAGCTGAGAGACACACACACACACACACACACACACACACACACACACACACACACACACACGCAAGAAGGGCAGACAACAGCTTATCATACCTTTGCACCGCAGACCCCCAACCGGGACTCTACTTCACACACATGCTCCACATTTAGTAGCCTTGAGGTGTGTTTGGATGCTGCCTCTGAGCAGTGGAGGGAAGCTAAGCGCAGTCACATCAGCACTTTCCTACATGCAACACTGTTCGGCAGTGTCAACTTCAACAGAAGCATTGAGAGATTTTTTTTATTGCCTCCACACGGCTCTCAACATGGCGACGGCTGAGCCCGCGGCCGGCCGCTCACAGCTAACTGTGTGTACCTGAAGGGGAGCCGGGGGGCCCCGCGCTTTACACGACGCGGCGTTATGAGCTGCAAAACCACCGTCAGGGCGCCGTTCAGAGTGGCGGCCACGTGCGCTCACACGCGCTAGCATGCACTAAAAGCACGCGCAGCTACGTTGTCAACAACAAAGCCCAGAGACGCTGGTGTTACAACACACACAGAGGGAGAGCGCCTTCACTCTCTGCTCAGGCAGACTTTATAGGTAATAGTTGTTTACTGCTCCATCAGTGCTCTGAGGATCATTTATAGGCCCTTTAACAAAGAATGGCAATCACATGTTCCAAAATGTCCAACTGTTTCTCTCAGTTGAAATATGTAGCAGACATGTGTTAGCAGTTAGCCGCCCCTAATGTGTTCCTGACCATCAAGTTCATGATGAGAATTCTACAATTCAACTTTCTCAGCACCTGCTGTTGGCTTCTGCTTTACACACATGTTCACCAACACGCAGCCCCCTCCTCTTTGGGAATGCTCCTCAATAACCCGAGCAACAAACGACTGATATTGTTTCGCTGCTTTGTTAAGGTGCACCAGAGGAAGCCGGAGCAGGGCTGCATGTAAGAGCACTGGTATTCTCTGTGCGCCGTTGAGTCAGGAAGCGCTACACCTGTTCCCGTCTCCGAGGAGAACACTCTCTTTCAACACACACCACACATCACAAAACACAAATCTCAAATCTCCCCTACGCTGGAGGAGTGCTTAAATCTGTAAAACATCTGCCCGGTAAACACTACAAAGGCCTAACTTTGCTTTTAGCTGATGGCTCACCCTCGTTATCATCCTCTGTAATGATGCACACAGGCGCGCTAACGTATCCGCAGAGGGATAATGCTCGCTTTTTAATCGCCGACACACCGCACTCGGTTCCGGTAGCCACTTCAGGGAAGCTCTGGGAGAGCAGAGACGGAAACGGGGAAAGGAAGGAAGCTTCCCGCGCATCCTAAACTCCGTCCTCGGGTTACACTCCCTGTAAGCCGCGGCTTGCTAATTAGTGCTCGTTAGGCTAGCTAGCCGGGCTCGTGTGATGTGGAGGAGAAAAGAAAAGAAAAGAAGAAAAAACGTACTTGGCTCCCACGTGCAGACTCTCATTTGCTGTGATATTAAGCACAGTCTGAAGGCCAAGCCTCTCCAGAGAGCAGGGCGTGTGTGTGTGTGTGTGTGTGTGTGTGTGTGTGTGTGTGTGTGTGTGTGTGTGTGTGTGTGTGTGTGTGTGTGTGTGCGTGTGTGTGTGATAAGCATGTGCGCACGCATCCCTTGCTGCGTGATATCTATCCGCCGCAATACATCAGGACAAGATTCATCACCTAATTATCAGTCGCGGTCTCAACAAGCACCTTACCTAACATGGTGAGAAGGGGCTCGCCATTCAGTTCCTAACAAAGAGCCCGATGCTCATACAGTAGCCTGTGGCCTTTGATGCTAATTAGTTTTCTCATCCTATTGTGAACAACAGCATTCAGGATGTTTTCTTTTTTTTCCTCTATCCCCCCTCGCACCCCCCCCCCTCCCGTTGGCGCCGCATGCCTCATTCCAGGCTGGTGAACATGTCATGATCAAGGGCCCCGACTGTAAGATCCAATTCAGCTGTAATGACAGTGACATTATTGGATTATCACATTACAGAGGTTAGGGTTTCATACGCGCCGCCCGCATCGATGGGAAAACATGCACACGGCGGGCTGATCGATGACACCGGTCTTTGGCGGGCGCGACTCTGACCGGTGCGCCTGTTCTTCCCCTCCGCAGTGAAGGAGGATTGCGCGTCGGACGGCGAGGACGACGGCAGCACGGACGCCCTCGTGGAGGAGATGCTGCAGCAGGGCGACACGGCCGTCATCTACCCAGAGGCCCCGGAGGACGAGCCGCAGCGCCAGGGCACCCCCGATGCCGGCGTCCACGACGAGAACGGTAGGGGACATCGCCGCCGAGCGCTCACAGCTAAATAATAAGATCATTTTCTGTGTACACGTCTATGTTTCTTTGATTGCTTTAAATGTGACTAATTTCCCTGTTGGTAGTGCACGTACAAGCCCGGTGTATTGTCCCTAAATCTCACACACACACACACACATGCTGAAACACACACCACCGTATCAACCCGAGAGCTCACAGTCACCGAGCTCTCACACTATTACTGCACCTACCCAGTAATTACTCCCTCCCCCCCTGGGGGACGGCTCTACCTGCTCCCCCGTCTCACCTTGAGGTGTTAACTCCACCCCCCCCACCCCCATTAACACCACTCTCCGACATCATTACACACGCTGCTATTTGTTAAGTGCCGCACACTGGGGCCCTTTATTGCTCCTGGGCTTTTTTGCCTTTTACCTGCTGCCACAGAGGAGGAGGGGGAGGGGGGGTGAGGGCCCCCAGGGGGAGAGGGGAGGAAGAGAAACTGCAACACCTGAGCAAATTTGTCACGTCCGCGCGAGCTCTTGGCTCACAGCTACCTGGCCGATAATGTGTGTGCATTCCCATCCCGAGGCCCTCACCAATACATCACCTGTTAACGAATTAATGCTTCACCTGTGTGGGAGCCGGGCAACCGAGACCCTCTGTCAGCCCGGCTCGGATCTCTGCAGGCGGCGGCTGTTTACCCAGCTCACTTTTCCTTACGTGCGTGGGTGTTTTCTGAAAGGCTCCGAGTGCACAATGGGCAATCAAATGACGGAATTTCAGGCGTGCGAAAGCTGTAATTGCCGGGCAAGAAGTACAAAAGTGGAAAAAAAATGCCCCTATTGCACGCTATTTCCACAAGGACAGGAAGGCGGTTACTACGGATCACTAATCAGCGTTTATCCATTTGGTTACCTGGGGGCTGTTTACCTGTGGGGGAGGATCTCTCAGTGATTGGTGAACTAGCAGAGGAGTGTTACTGTGGCAGGCCTTGTGTAACATCAAAGAGCCCTCCCTATTGATTGAGTGTGCTTTAACTCCCCCTCCCCCCTTCACGCTCACATATGTCCTTACAACGCTCTCCTCTCTTTTCTTCTCCACCCAGGAACTCCCGATTCGTTCTCTCAGCTGCTCACCTGCCCGTACTGCGCACGTGGCTACAAGCGTTACAGCTCCCTGAAGGAGCACATCAAGTACCGGCACGAGAAGACGGAGGAGAGCTTCAACTGCCCCGAGTGCAGCTACAGCTTCGCGTACCGCGCTCAGCTGGAGCGCCACATGACGGTCCACAAGGGCGGACGGGATCAGGTAAAGAAACCAGCAACAGCTGGATACTGATAAACACCTTTACTGGTTTAACCTTTCTGGTATTTTAATGTTCTTGTGATTTTACATCGTTTTTCCTTATCTTAGTGTTGTTATCTAAGTTGTAAGTGTAAATGCATTATTTTATTTTATTTTTTTTTGCAAACTAGATACTTACTAATCCAACTTCCTGCTCTGGTGCAATATTTTGCAAGACTTACTGAAACCAGGTAGTGAGAAAGTAGTCAAATACTTCTATATTTGTATGCTTTGTACGACAGATACTCGGATATGTATATGCATCACTTTACACAAATAGTCGGCGCGGCTGGATCGGTCGGCCGGTTGTCCGGAAGGGTTCGGCAGCGCGTGATAATCACGCACCGACAAAGTGATCCTAAATTATGCAAACCTGCACGGGAGCTTTGTCTCCAGCAGCTCGCTTCCAAACACGATAAATAAACATGAACTCTTGTCCCCCCCGATTGATTAATGACACTGCGACGTGAATTAGCAGCAGTTCAAAGGTTGTGTTTTCCTGGTGCATCCCGCTGATCGTCCCCCTCTCTCCCCTGGTCTGACAGAGGCACATCACACAGTCGGGAGGCAATCGTAAATTCAAGTGCACTGAATGTGGCAAAGCATTTAAATACAAGCACCATCTGAAGGAGCACCTACGCATCCACAGCGGTGAGTGGACAACCCCTGTCCCCATGGCAGCATTCCGCCCGTGTGTGTGTGTGTGTGTGTGTGAGATACTGTACACGTCTTTGCCACGACTTTCTGTTGGCCACAGATGTTTTCCATTGAACCAATATTTATGTCTTATTTATGCTTTTGCCAATTCCCTGTATTTAGGTATCCGTCATTGTGTTTCAGTCCTCGTATGCTCTTCCTTCATATGCCATAATTGTGTTTCTTTTGGCGTTATGGGACAGCAATTAGAGAGGGGCATTTCCCAACGGTGCCATTACATCAGCGTTTAAGCATCATTGAAATGCATTAGGGCTTTTTCCTACCGCACTGCTCATAGCCTAGCTCGCTCATTTAGCTTCATTCACTAATGGAAATCTGTTTCTCCCCCCCACCCCCTTCCTTTCTCTCTCTCTCTGTTGGTATCATGGTTGGATTCAGGAGAGAAACCCTACGAGTGCTCCAACTGCAAGAAGCGCTTCTCCCACTCAGGCTCCTACAGCTCCCACATCAGCAGTAAGAAGTGCATCAGCGTCATCTCAGTCAACGGCAGACCGCGGCTGGGGAACGCCAAAACCCAGACCCAGGGTCCGTCGCCGATGCAGCCCACGTCGCCCTCGGCCCTCCGCACCCAGATCAGGGAGAAGCTGGAGCACAGCAAGCCCCTGCAGGAGCAGCTGCCCTTCAATCAGATTAAGACCGAGCCAGTGGACTACGAGTACAAGCCGACGTTGATTACATCCCAAGCCATGGCCGCCATGAACGCTGGGGTTTTCAATGGAGGTGCTGCAGCTCCTCTGCAGGGCACAGTGCAGGCCGTGGTCCTGCCCACGATGGGGCTGATGTCTCCCATCAGCATCAACCTGGCAGACCTGCAGAACGCTCTCAAAGTGGCGGTGGACGGTAACGTCATTCGCCAGGTGCTGGAAAGCAACGCCAAAGGCCAGGCGCAGATGAACTCGGGGTTAACCACTGGAATGCTCCATCCCGCACAGCAGCAACTCATCTCAGCCATCAGTCTGCCCATTGTGGGTCAGGATGGAAATGCAAAAATCATTATAAACTACAGTTTGGACCCCAACCAGGGCCAGCTCATGGCCCATAACCTGAAGAAAGAGCCTGAGCCCACCTCACCAGGCCAGACCACTGACACCTTCAAGTCCCAGAAACTCCCTGAGGATCTAACCATTAGAGGCGCCAGGCCCAATGAAACTAAAGAAAAAGAGGAAAAGACCACTAAAACCTGTCTCCTGTGTGATAACTGTCCCGGTGGGCTGGAAGCACTGGATGCCCTCAAGCACTGCAAGAAGGACGGTCTCAGGCTGAACGGAGCGGGCCTGGATAAGTCTGAGTCTGCTGTTGCTGCCTTGCTGTCGGAGGGAGGCCTCTGTAACCAGCCCAAGAACCTCTTGTCCCTGCTCAAGGCCTACTTTGCCTTAAATGCAGAGCCCACCAAGGATGAGCTGGCGAAGATCTCTGACTCGGTCAGCCTGCCAATCCATGTGGTTAAGAAGTGGTTTGACAAAATGCAGGAGGGTCAGATATCACTGGGTGCCCCAACACCTCCCTCGGAGGAGGAGGACACCTGTGAGGCTAGCAGCGTGGTGTCTCTGGTCCCAGGGAAGGGCACGGCCAATATGAGCCCTTCCGGGACCCAGGGCAGCCCGACAGAAGCCACCCCAGCAGAGGTCAACGGCACTCACAGCACGGCGGCCTCTCCCTCACCACTAAACCTGACAGCTGGCGGTCCCGTCCCAGCCCCGCCTCCCCAGAGCACTGAGGGACCCCTAGACCTGTCGCTGCCAAAGCCCACCAGAGAGGAGGCGGAGAGAGTGGTGGCTATAGCCCGCATTTACCCCTCCCTTTCCTCTGGCTCTACCAATGCGGATGAACCCCTAAACTTAACTTGCACAAAGAAAGAGGCATCGCCACTCTCAGCCATGGGCATTAGCCCCATCGCACTGTACGCCAGCCAGCCAGGTGCCAAAGCCCTCGACATTGTGACCACAATGCAATGCCTACGGGCACTCGCCACTAACAACAAACAGACTATCCTGATCCCCCAGCTGGCTTACACCTATACCACTACAGCAAGCAGCCCTGCTGGGACCGAGATGCAGGAAACCATCCACCTCAACGGAGTGAAGGTGCGTAATCATTTACACCCCCAATTCAGCCACGGTTGAGCATCCCTGTCTTTGTTTAATCCATAGTTTGACATTTGTGATACTACTCTCATGTTTGCATGCTAAACATGAAGCTGCAGACAGCAGCTAGTTAGCCTACATGTAGCTTAGCGCAAAGACAGAAAACAGAGGTACACAGCAAGCCGGCCTTGTCCAAAGTTAACAAAGCAACCAGCACCTCCAAAGCTCACTAATGTCATAATTAGCTTGTTTGTTCGATCCAAATAAAAAGAGCAGTAAAAAGGAAAACAACACATTATAGTTTTATGGGTAGTTGCTTGCTGGATTAATTTAAGATTACTTGGCAATCGGTGGATGCTACAAACAAAGTATAGCTTGTTAATCAGCCAGATTTAGAGTTGCTGGTCGGCAGATTGTGTTACCGTTGGACAGAGCCAGGCTAGCTGTTTTGTGCTACGCTAAGCTAAGTGGCTGGCTGTAGCTTTATATTTACCGTACAGACAGGAGAATAGTATCAATCTTCTTATCTGACTCTTGCCAAGAAAGCTTACAAGTAAACCATACTATTACTTTGATTCAACCTGTCCGCACTCTTCAGTCGCTGTATACAAGGGAGGATACTATTTTTAAGTGCTCACAGCTTTATTTGCCTCGTCAGCATTTCAGAGGTTTTGTTACTCTGGTTTCATTGGCACAGGTACATTGACAGTACAGTTGCTCTTTACACTGCGGTGCTGCTGGAGGTGGGTTCGACTCAGAAACCAGTTGATAGCAGATAGTGCAGGAAAGAATTCAGTGACTAATCCGGTAGCCATTTTGAGAAGCAAGGGGTTTGGAATCAAGTTGTCTTTTTGCCTCTCCAGGAGCGATCAGTCAAACCCCCTCAGTCCAGATCATTACTTCTCATTGTTCAAAATCCACCAGGACAAGATAGATGGTGTGAAACCATCCAAAATGTAATCAATAAGTCATATATAGAAACGTCAGAATTCAGCCCTTTGTAAAAAAAAAAATGATAGCCCTTAACAGTTCTTCATTGTGCCGACGCCTAATGATGGATGTAGATCTCTCCGGGTGTGTGAGTGATCTTCCCGGGCTGTCACCCAGAGGACATGAGGCTGCACTTTACTGCAGAGCCCCTATTGATCTGCTGGAATCTGTTTAAACGGCACACCTCTGCCTGCCTCATTGATTTATTGTTGTTGTATTATACTTCCGTGTTAAGTGGATTGGCATAGACCTGCCTTGTAAAACGAAAGAGCTCTGTGTATATATCATCTCCTTAATATTGCCCCACATCCTCTTCCGCTGCATCAGTAGATGAGTTTTACCAGCCCGGGGACAGCAGAGAACTGTATGCGTGCTCGTAAGTGAACAGGATACGTTGTGTCTCGGGCCAAGGAAAAGATTGCTCACCCATAATCAGAAATTTCTGAGAAATATTACTTTCGAAAAAGTGTCTCCAGTGAGAGCTTTGAGTGGGATATGACACGGCATATCGCACACAAGTTCCTCATTAGTATTGGTACATTTCTGAGTCATTCGTCGTCAAAACATTTTGAACACATCTGTAATTTCTCACATTCCCCAGGAGGAGAAGCCAGACACGGGCTCAGAGGGCGTGTCCACCGTGGAGGAGCAGAACGACTCGGACTCGGGCCCCGCGCGGAAGAAGATGAAGAAGACGGACGGCGGCATGTACGCCTGCGACCTGTGCGACAAGATCTTCCAGAAGAGCAGCTCGCTGCTGAGACACAAATACGAACACACGGGTAAATACCAGCTCTCTCATGTGGTTACCAGGCCCGCACCTAAACACAAGCCAAAAAATATCAAACCCCCCTAGCAGAACCGGAACTTGTCTCAAAAGCACTCGCTGTTAGTTCTTGGGAAAGATGAGTCAGAGTGCGAGTGAAAGGGGGATTTTTGAGCTGCAGAGTAAAGAAGGGTGGACACCTCCATTCCAGCAGGTATTACTCAACACACGCAGAAGAGGTCTGAGAATTTCTTTCCGCCAACTCCCCACCTCTGCACTGCCAGCTTCTCATGTGAAGCACCGAATGTTGCAACAGTCTCTGGTAGTGATTTGGATTGCTCTGGGATGATGATTCCGTGGCCAAGTGCGGGTCAACGCTCTCAGAGGCGTTTATTTTTTTTCTTACTCTCGATACCTGGCTTCCAACCGTAGTTTTCAGCTCCAAATGACCTCATCCCTAGGTGAAAAAAACAGCTCCCTGCCTGGATAAGGTTTCCTTGAAGGTTTGCGAGTACAATTGCTGTGATTCTGTTGTATTGTTTTGAAATGCCGTCCTTGGATACACTGATGATAGATACTGTTACGGGCCTCTCGGCCTTCCACGCAACAGCATATTGCGCTGGGGTGTTTATTGTCTGCCTCCCTTGTCTCTGCCTTTTTAACTCAACAGTGTTTACACTCCTCCTAAATGTTGACGCACATTTCGTTGTCTCCTTCCTCTGCAGGGAAGCGACCTCACGAGTGCGGCATCTGCAGCAAGGCCTTCAAACACAAGCACCACTTGATCGAACACATGCGTCTCCACTCGGGGGAGAAGCCGTACCAGTGCGACAAGTGCGGCAAGCGCTTCTCGCACTCGGGCTCCTACTCCCAGCACATGAACCACCGCTACTCCTACTGCAAGAAGGAGACGCAGGGCCAGGGCGAAGGGCCCGAGGAGGAAGCCGAGGCCCGGGCCGAGATGGAGGCGCTGAGCCGGCTAGAGCGGCTCCTGGCGCCCTCCCAGATGGACCTGGACGAGCGGGGGAGCAGCGCGAGGGAGGACGAGGAGAGCGAGGAGGAGGAGGTCGCGGTGAACATGGATGACATCCAAGTGGTGCAGATAGGGGACGAAGGAGGGGATGAGGAGGAGGAGGAGGAGGAACAGAGGAATGAGGAGGAGACGGAAAGAGTATTGGAGGAGGGAGAAGGGCAGGAGGAGAGGAATGAGGAGGAGACGGAGAGAGTATTGGTGGAGGGAGGTGGAGAGGAGGAGAGCAATGAGATGAAGACTGAGACTGAGAGAGAATTGGTGGAGGGAGGAGGAGAGGACAAGATGGAGCGAGCATCGGTGGAGGGAGGAGGGGAGGAGGAGGAGGAGGAGAAGACAGCGATGGTGGCGGAAGAGGAAGACGAGGAGGCTGACTCAAGGCGGGAGGAGGTGCTCGGGAGCATTCAGGAAGAGGAGGAAGACGAGGAGGAGGAAGAGGAGGCGATGGATGCAGAGGAAGGGGTGACGGAAGAGGGCGAAGCAGAGGGGGAGGTCACAGAGGGGAGTGGAGGCGAAACAGACACGGTTTCTGGAGAGCCGAACCAGACGCTGCAGGAGAAAGGAGATACTGACTGAAAGAGGACTCCGACTCCTCCACGAGACACAATCAGATTCCTCCCCCCCTCCCTCCCCCCCCCCCACCCCCCAGCGGAGGAAGAACGCGGGAGATGATGTCCGGTCACTCTGACAGTCCGTTTCAGTTCACTACTGTGTAGAAATCCAGGTGTGCCTGAAAAAAATACTAGTGACTTTTTCCGCGGGAAAGCGGTTTTCTCGCTGTCCGAAAAAAAAAAATCAATTTGTAAAGAAAAAGATGAAGACGAACACAAATTTTAACAAACGAAGGAAATGCATTATACAGACTTTGGAAGCTAGAGCCGACATGTTTTAGATAATGTTTTATTACTAAAACACCTTGGGTCATTTCTTTTTATCAGTGTTACTAATTTTATCACTCATATTTTAACCTTTAAAAGCTGTACAGTTGGGAGATATTTCTATACCTTTTTATTGCCAATGAACAAAAAAAAAGTCAGTATTTTATTAAGTTGGAAGGAAAATAAGACAAATCCTGTGCACTACAAGTGGCTTGGTTTACCTATGGATTGAGCAGTTGAGTTGTGTTGTCCACCCTTCAGTATTACCGCACTAGATATACCACGCCACCACGCTAGCAGATGTTAGCATTAAGTTTCTTTTTGATGTTCTTTTGATTGGATTGTGAGCCTTAAGAAGAAAAACAATGGAGAGCGGACGGGTCTTTTCAGTCATTGGCTTCCTTTCAGACTTTTAGACTCATTGTTGTCAAAGTTTCTTTCAAAGACCAGTGTTTTATAGTTAATAGTTTGACATTTTGGGGAGAGTTAGATGAAAAGAAGCCACACATCTGTCCAATAAATATACGGCTACAGCCAGCAGCTGCTAAACTTGGCTTAGCTTAATTTAGCTTAGCTTGGTTTAGCTTAACTTAACTTAGTTTATTCTGACTTAGCTAAGTTTAGCTTTGTATGAGGACCAGATCAGAGAAAAAAAAAAAAGCTAGCTTAAGCTAAATGTAACACTGCTAAAGCTAGCAGTTATTTCCTGCTCATCTACTGTTCCACACTCCAGTCCAGTAGGTGGCGGTAATGCATGCTGGACTATGTCTGACTTCCAGACAGAGGCAGGCTAGCTATCGGCTGGCTACCAGTATGTAGCATTCATGCTAAATGAGGCTAATCATCTCCTGGCTTTAGCTGCATATTTACAGACTGATAAGTGTGTAGTGTCGGGTTTTCTCATGGAAGCCAATAAGGGTATTTTCTTGAAATGTGGAACTAGTGCTTTAAGTGTTCAGAGCGAGCAGAAAGATGATCAAGAAAACTGTCTGACCCTCTCTATGCCTACCCCCTACTCCGAGCCATATGCAAAAAGAAAAACAAATCAAACTAAACAAGAGGAACATGCATATCAAAAGTGCCATTGAATATTGCTGTTGAAGCTTAGCAGCTATGATCAGGTATTGCCGGGTCCCAGATCAACCAAGAAGCCGGAATACTGTTGACGTTGGCTCGCCACCACACCTGAGAGAGTAGAGTTGGGTCTATTCATGTCTCCTACATGTTGGAGAAGTTGCTTTTCATTTCTAATCTGAGCAGCTAAAAGAGTTACGATGCACATGCGTTCAAATGGATGATGAAGTATGATTTGTAATTGCTAACTGTGTCCTGCCTTTTCAAAGCTCATTCAGTGCACTTGTTTAACACACCATGAAACGCTCAGATGTTTCTTCAGGTAACAAAATGTAGGCAGATATGAATCCCAGGAGTTTAATTCAACAATGTTTTTACCTGTCAGTATTATTTTTTGTCTCTTATGTTGTTTTATGTTCTGGTTCCTTGTGTGTACTGTATGTTTTCAGCAATGGCAGTATTATCCCCACCCCCAAGGAGATGGGTATGTCTGTTTAGTCATAGAGAACTTTTATATTTATGTGTCTTATTTTTTATATTTCTTTATGGTTATTTATTACACGATGTAGTGTACAAGACTGTAGTTTGTATTAATACGATAATATATTTTAGTATGGAAAACAAAGGCAAATAACTACGAGCCTGGAAATATGAGACTCCAGCATACTGAAGTATGTTTTTCGAACAAATAAAAATGATGTTTTTCCTCGGAAAAAGAAAACAACTCGCACCCTGCAAGCCTGAAAATTGGAACCTATGACCTCTGTGCATCCATTCTCATGTTAGTTTTCTTTCCCCTCTCTAATATGAAGCTACTGAACTTTTGAAAACTAATCGTATGTCTAATAGCATGAGTGTGTGCTGTTTTATTGAAGGATTACCCTTAACCACACAAACTGTCCTTTTTGCCAAGCCAAAATAATATTGACATTTGTTCTTATGTTTTTATTTGTGCCAATTTGTTACTTTATGTCAGTGTCAAGACCACGCCCACTTTTATATACCCCTCCCCCCCTTTTAACACCCTCATCTTTTTTTATAGTGATTTTTTTTGTTTTTTTGTTCATTTTTTTTATGACTCCCCATCTCACAATAAAATACATCAATTACAAGCTGCTGGGTTTGTGATGATATTGTTGTTGAGAGTTTTTAAAATCACACGATATTAAATTGTTGCTTATACTGCAACAATCAAGTTAATATTACAATAGAAAATCCATAAAGGACCACTTTGAAATTGTAATTAGATTCAGAACATTATTTAGAATTATAATAATTTGGAGATTCTGGGCCTTCTTTACAGGTTAAAAAAATACTTAACATTGTTTTTGTTTTGTTTTGCTGAAAAGACTTTTTGAAGAACAACATTTAACAACAAATATATATCTGTTAATTATTATTAACATATTACTATAATATGATTATTGTCAATATCACACAATTATTGATAATAATATGATTATTATTATTATTTATATTTGTTCATGCAAAGCCAACACAACATAAAACAGGTGATATTTCCTCATTTGGTGTAATAATGTTTATTGCTTATTTATTAAGCCAATGTCATCAGAGCAAAAGGGGTTAAAGAAATGCGTTCACACTATTGTGCTAAACATGGAGCTTAGCTTAGCATAAAGACTGGAAAGGGGGAAAACCACAGCCTGGCTCTGTCTGCAGGTGAGCAGATCAGACCTCTAGAGCCCACTAATGGACAGGATGGCTCAGGAAGTGGCCGCATCTTTTTCTCTTTCTCTTTTTCTTCTCTTTTGATCAGCACCTAGCACCTAGCTCGGTGAAGCTAACCCTTTCTTACTTCCTTTAACACTTTTCCTTTTGCCCCCAGCTCCTTTAGCATACACACATTGAACCTCTCGTTGAAATCTAAAGAAAGCAAATAGGCGTACGTCCCCCCCCCCCTCAAAAAAAGAATCCAGCCCCTCTTTTGAACTGCGTTACAGATGGAGGACCTGCATCACCCTCAGCAATAGCTCAGTCACAGCACTCCTTCCCATCCAGCCCGCCTGCAGCCCAGCCCAAGGTCAAACCTATTGATCCGGATTAGGTTTCCAGGAGGGTCGACCCCCCCCCCCCTCCACACCCATACACACACACCCCAGCCCCTCCAACAGCATTAATTAGTAATGGAGTGGGCTAAAAATCCATAGTCTGTTGAGGAGCTGAAAATGATACAATAGCTGGTGAACATATTTGATAGTTCTCTCTCTCTGTCTTCCCAGAAGCACTGACTCCCTCTTTTGGGTTGTTGTTGTTTTGGGGGTGGGGGGGGGGGGGGCATTTTCAGGAAAGTACTTAAGTCTTAAGAAGGAAAAGCAGGTGTGAGGGGAACAGGACTCACACTATCTGGAGTTGGAGCAGTGTGTCGGCCTAACTACCTGAGCTCACTGAGGAGTGTGTTTGTAAGTGTGTGTTGGGGAGGGGGTGGGGGGGTGGTTGGGGGCGGGGGGCGACAGAGGAGGTCTGACTGCCATCATGTTGAATGGGTCCCCAGAGACACTTGAAAAGAAAAAGAAAAGGGGGGTTTGCCGGTGGGATAACGCTTTATAGGACAGCTCCCGCCATAACATTACGGTGTCAAACTGTTCCGATGGCGTTGTGTAATTGTGCCCATTACCATCGGCCCCAACGCCACGGGGCACCGCGAGGAGACTCCGGAAAAAGGTCAAAGAGTGCGTTGCCCGCGGCGGCGTGTTTCGGGGCCGTTTTACAGGCCTTCAGTCCAATCCGCGACGTAAAAGCCAAGATATTGCCACATGTTCTGCTGGGCTCAGCATTTCAAAGGAAAATTGAAAAGCTATAACTGCTAAGAGGATATGGAGTGCTCTTGCCAATAATGGTGCAAAAGCCTGATGAAGTATCATGGCTGCCGGGGCTCTGACACCGAGCCAAACCCAGGGGGGCTCAAGCTCCCCGGGGAAATTTAGAGAAAAGCCGGCAGGAGGAGGAGGAGGAGGAGGAGGAGGTGGATGAGGAGGAGGAGGAGGAGGAGGAGGAGGAGGAGGAGGAGGAGGAGGAGGAGGAAAGAAAAGCCTGCTCTCAGGAAATAGCAGTCACTTAAATATCATGTTCATTTACTCAACCACTAAATAGCAGAACATACACAGAGACATTGTGTGTGTGTGTGTGTGTGTGTGTGTGTGTGTGTGTGTGTGTGTGTGTGTGTGTGTGTGTGTGTGTGTAAATGGGGGGTTAATATGTCACTTGATGTGACATATTGCTGTTCCAGAGCTCCATTTGAACCCGCTGGTCAGCATAAGCTCACACGCATGTGGAGATCTGTGTGTACCGTGTAACATGTGAGGGCGACACGTCAAACAGACAATTACACACTTGAGTTCCCCGCGTACAGTTCTCACATCAGTTCTTCATGATATGATGATGCATTTTCTACTGGTATTTGGAGAAAGACAAATAAACAAAACAAATATATATACTGTATATATATATATAAAATAATAAATTGTATAACTTTCAACAAGCAGTGGACTTCTTATTGATTTTACTTTCACACGGGTGAATAATTAAGGAGCCCACACATTGCTCATCATACAGTATGTGCACCACAACATAACATTACATAACATAACGTTAAGCATAACAATGTAACAGAGCATAGCATAACACAGAGCTGAGATAAAAAACAAACATACAATATCAATTAACATGAAACATAATTAACCATATTATACAACAAAGCACAACATACATTATGTTATACTTTGGATGCTGTGCTTTGTTGCATAATATGGTTAATTATGTTTCATGTTTTTTTTTATCTCAGCTTTTTTTATCTTCATGTGGTGTGCATTTTGACGTTTTGGAGCATAACGACACAACACAATAAAACATAACAAGGAACCAAGCGTGTTACATGATGCTGAACATAAGAACATGAAAATAGATGTCGAGGGGCAAAAAGGTCACTGGTCAACCCAATATGGAAATCAGATAGCCCATTATGAAAAGCATGAAGGAATGGATATGCTACCCGTCTGGCTTGCTTTGGGACATTTAATATTACCTTTAAAGATATTTAAGCTTCTGCCACTTTGGAACCCGTGTGGTCTGGTTCCTTTGGTTTTAAAGAACCAACACTCAAAACACACAAGCGTGTCCAATAGCAGCGGTCAAAGGACTCCAGGGTCAACAATCCAGGAGGTCAGTGAGAATGTGTGTGTGTGTGTGTGTGTGTGTGTGTGTGTGTGTGTTTGTTTGTGTGTGTGTGTGTGTGTACCAAAGGGTTGATTGGATTGTCATTGTGCTGTATTTAGCTCGTACCATAAACATCTCCCTGGAGAATTACCCTTCAGCTCCAGTAATATGAAGCCAATCGTTAACTCATGTCGGGATCCACTAAGGTTTTAGGTGTCCTTGTTTTTTCACAGGGATTCATTATCCGGATTCCTGGTCACCTTTTTAACCAATCACCTCAATCACAAATGTAGCTTCACTTCTCTCTATAGCGCACACACACACACACACACACACACACACACACACATGCGTCTTTCTTCTCTTGCCTTACAGCTGAATCCTATTACAGTGTTTCTCAGAGATAAGCCCCGGTGAAATCTATCTATAAATGAAATTTATGCATCATCGTTTAAGCTTGTAATTGCTCGGAGACTCTATTCATTTCATTAGGCGGCATATCTTCTGCGGAGCTGCAGCGAACGTGTGTTAGTGACTGTGTTGTTTTGTCCTGCTTCTGTGCACTTTGGGTTGCTTTGTAATAAGGACAGGGAGTCGATAGCTTCACGTGAGCGCGTTCTCAAATCACATTCTCTGACTTTTTCAGAGAAAAACACACACACACACATATATAGATATTTAGTACTAATGTTTGGCAGTTTCATGCTTTCGTTTCAGGGTGAGGTTCAGGGCTGACTTTCACCACTTCCCCTCCTCGTTACCACATCGGGACTCGAGTTGCGCTAGAAAAACACCAGCGCAACCACAATCACCTCACAACCCCTGTCTCTACACGCACACACACACACACACACACACACACACACACACACACACACACACACACACACACACACACACACACACACACACACACACACACACACACACACACACGGAGGGCAAAACCCCACCAGTGTTTGCAGGTACGGCCGGCCCTCCCACACTGCTGGGACAACACGAGGAGGCTCTCAGTCATGACTAGAATAACAAGGAGCTGAACAGAATTCAATTAAATGGTCTGCTCTTTGAAAAGCTACCACCCACCTGCCTGCACACAAACACATGCACACACACACACACACACACACACACACACACACACACACACACAGACAGACACTGCACTCCGTTGAAAGTAACACACCTCCACCCAACTACCCACTCTTGTATGCTTTGGTCCTCCCACACGTACAGGAAAGCATGCATGAACACACACACACGCAAATATCTATTTCTACTCTCCCCTGTGTGTGTGTGTGTGTGTGTGTGTGTGTGTGTGTGTGTAATCCCATTGTCCCGTCCTCCTCAGAGAAGCCCGGACCTTCAAATGTCGTCTTGAAAGCTGCCACTTGATTGGCTGCTGGAGGTCAGTGCATAAGCCCATAAAAAGAAAGGCGTGACATCTCTTTACACCCCCTTAAATGTTCACCTTTTTGTCCTTACAGGGCCCGTGTGCTACAAGGACTACATCTCACCGCCTTTGAGTCGGTCACTTAGTGAGGGTCTGTGGAGGCAATTGAGACAAATGTCCTCTCTGCTGCGAGCAAACTGAACATCCTCCGCCCTTCGGGGCTCCTTCTGGTTCTCAGACAGAAGTGGAGTTGAGGCCTCAGCGAGGAATTCAACATGAGCTTCTGACGAAAATCGGGGCAAAACCGCTGCACTACTCCTTTGCAGCGTCACCATGTCGGTCGTCTCACATCTTCCTCGTTCTCTTTCTCCACTGAAAAGATGGCCGTTCCTCCTCCTCCAAAAAAAAAAGTGCCAAACCCTAATTCTCGAGGCACAGCAAAACAGGACCATGTTTCTTTCTTAATTTTGATGACAAAAATCATTTATACAGCAAAATACAGCAACAGTGATTAAATTGATCAATATACTGAGCCTACTATGTAGGCCTACTCATGGCCTACGGGGCCGTAGGCCATAAAGAGCAGAATAAAACCCTTGAGAAGGTGAACTTAACCTCAAGTCATTTTTAACCTACTGTGAGGAGTAAAATGAACGTGTAGGACCTCGAGGGATTTAATGGCAGAGATGTTTTCATTAGTGTGTGTAAGAGCCAAATTCAATTTGCAGTACAATATTTAGTTGCATTTACATGTTGAACTTTAATCAGACGTGTGTCTAACTTGAATGTTACAAAGATGTCGTTATCATTTGTTATTGTAATAAATACACGCAACTTACAGACTGACGTCACTCTGGTGACACTTCACGACAGGTATCTGTGGCGTTAGTGTCTGGAGCAGAGTGGAGCTGCAGGGTTTTCTGACCCTGTTATGTGCATTATTTTATGGAACTAAATTGTGGGTTAACCTGTGGACCTTTGAGTGTGTCGAGCCAAACGCCGATACTTTTAGGAAGAAGGGAAGTTGTTTTCATCAACTTGTGCGAAAAACATTGGATTAAAAACACGTTTTGCGGAGTCGCTGTGAGCGATGTGTACAGGACCAGAAACACTTCAGGTTTACGCTCTGCTACAACGCTGCAGTGTGTAAGCACCTGACACAATTGTTGTGATTTTGTTACATAAGAATTAGCCCTTTATCTCTACATAGGGAGCAGGTTCCCTCCACAGAGTCCGCCATGCTGCTACAGTAGCCCAGAGCGGACAAACCGAACACTGGCTCTGGAGAGGGCTTCTTACCCCAGCCAAGTCCTCCAACACACCTGGAAAGGGAGGAGAGGGCTGAGTGTTCAGTCAGTCGCAATCTGCCACCTCACCACTCGATGCCACTGAATCCTACGCACTGTTCCTTTAAAAACTGGAACGTGCTCCTGTAAGCAGAGTTATCTCAGTTTAATAGGCGGAAATATGCCAGTAATGGCAGGGGTTTCAAGATTTGCAGTTTCTACAGAGGCTTATTAACCCCAGTCTGAACATTTCATTTCAGCATTTGTGATCACTGGAATAATCCTGAATCATATTGCAAGACGACATGGCATGTTGGTAGATATAAATAATAAGGGACGGTGCCCTCGCTGTGCCAGCTTTGTGTGTGCCGAGGCCAAGACCAAACAAACAAAAACTACCAGAACTAAGTCTAATAATAATCCACTTTGTTATTCCATGCAGCAGTTGTTTTGAACATGGCTCATCTTGAACTGAATGCTACTTCCAGCAGGCGAGAGCCGCTCCTGAAGCAACCTCTTAAACACTTATTAACCACGGCGCCAGTAAACGCCAAGTGCACTTAACGTTGTAGCAACGGGTTATAATCGAATTTAAAAAATTACTGTCTGGCAAAAATAAGCCGAGTGCGCAGCAAGGGGAAAGCCTCGACCACGTGCTGTGACACGCGGCTAATCGTAACGGCCGCCGCGGCGAAGGAAAGCTCAGCTGGAGGAGCAACAAGCCTCACTCTCAAACCACCCTGAGGCTGGAGGACTCGTCTCTCGTACGACTGTGATAGAAAGCTCCCTCTCGGACCGCCTCGAAGTAAAGAACGGCACCAAACTGAGAACAGTCACGTCAAACACGAGCACCTCGACATCTGCTCCCGTCTCGCCGTCGACAGTTCAACAGCAGCTAGAGACGTTCTGCTGACGTTCAGGCTCCGCCAAGTTTGACACGGCAGAAGAAGTCGAAGTGTTCTATAATCCACGCCGTTGCTTATTTCCACATGGCCAAAGCTCCTCGTTATGACTATAACCCCTTGATTTTGGATCATGGACTTTTACCGATGGGCTATGGACACGTGAGCTAAACATGGATTATTTTGGATATTACATTTAGACGACTGCGCTCCTTCAAATCTTATGTTACTTAACTCACTGCATATAGTGGGTTACCTCGGATATTAATTGATCCTTATCAAGCTGCATTCATGGCAAAATCAGGACCTGTCTTTTAAGTTCGGTTGACACTTCGATAAGGTAGAGTTGTGGGGTTTGTGTAGAAAAGAAAATGTGTGAATTTGTGACTTATTTATGTGTAAAATATGTCAAAAGTCTGGCATGGGCTTTATAGATACGTAGCGTATGCTTTGAACCCATGAGTGTTTCAAATAAGCCCACTTCATGTTATGTGTATTTAAAAATCTAAACAATATGAACTTTATAGCTTTCAGTATTCTTTCTACTGTTTACATTTTGTCTCCACTCCTATCCTGTGGCCTGTAAATGGCATTTGGAATTTTGTTAACACAAAGAAAAGAAGCCAAACCTACAACACGTCCTCTTTGGAAGGTCGCAAATACGAACAAAATCAAAACTATGGTGAGAATGACTCAATTCTCCATGTCTGTATCTCTATCATACGTTGTGACGGGGGCATTTGAAATAGTCCAAACCTTCTGGTCCAGTCAGCTCGTTGGGCAGGCACATGTTGCACACATGTTACACACATGTTACACACATGTTACACACATGTGCTTTGATGACTCAGTGTTGACACATCTGAATGACTTACAAGGAAAAGCTTAATTTATGTAACAAGCAGCTGGTGAATGGAAAAGTCTCCGGGTTTGTCCAAAACCTGCTTATCTTTGTCATTTTATTCATCAATAGTATGCAATTATACTATAACACTATATATTCTGTAAAAGTGTTTCAATGTTATATGTTTTGTACTTAAACTGTCAGTTGCGTCGCATTTCAAGATGTGCTTTTATTTATCACACACTTTTAGATATGCGGCCTCAATGGATGACATCTGTGAAAAAGAGACACGTTATACAGAAAGAAACCTAAACATCTTCTCTGTGCTGAAGCTCTGGATCAGTCTTCTCATCACTAGCTGCATTTGGCTGAATGTTGTTGAATAATAAAAATGTACAAAGTGTCTTAAATTCAGTGACCGCACAGAGGTATGTCAATGTGATGTAAATTCTTATGTCGCCCCTCTCTTCTTTTGTTCCCCAGATGGGTGCCTGTGTGTCCGGGCAAAATCTGAGGATGGCTGAGTCATGGTATGTGTATTATGTCAAAATGTTATACTATGAAATATCATAAAAAGTAAAAAAAAAAAAGAAAAAAGAAAAAAAAAATTCATGCC
This sequence comes from Ophiodon elongatus, assembly GCA_016806645.1. Lineage (NCBI taxonomy): Eukaryota > Metazoa > Chordata > Actinopteri > Perciformes > Hexagrammidae > Ophiodon > Ophiodon elongatus. The sequence continues at coordinate 2,077,010 of JACSYO010000396.1, read as the reverse complement.
ATGGTTTAATATGCCAAAAGCAGGCATTGTATAGTATGTTGACAAAATTTGTTAAAAAGCCAGACTATAATATGTCCAAAAAGTCATTGTATAGCATGTCGAAAAGTCCTGAAAAAAGACAGAAAGAATGTCATAGTTTATTATGCCAAAAATTCGTAAAAAAGCTGAAGAAAAGTAATGAAAAGTTTCTTAAAAAGTCATAATAAAGTCATAGTGTAGTATTGTTACAACAAAAAAAAGGAGACCACACAAGTTAAAGAAATAAATTGGCACATTTAATTAAACAATAACAATTATTTAACAAAACACGTGAAAAGTGAGTAATCAAGCATGTGCATGTAAGCGTGTGCAGAGGTTTGTGAAAACGTCTAAATGCAGTTCCGTGATCCGGTATCTGGACCTACCAGCTCAGGTGGGACTCCTCAGCTGGCGACCAAAGTCCTGGAAAAGAAACGAAGGCTCTGAAAACACAAACCCCCAGAGGATTGGAGGGGTCATCACAGGATGTTAAAAAAAAAAAGGCCTCGCATAATGATGTAAAAATGCCATAATATGGTATGTATAGTATGTCGAAAAAAAGTCACAAATAAGCAACAGTATAGCATGTCGAAAAAGTCATAGTATTGTGTGTCGTAAGAAGTTATAGTCGAGTATGTTGAATTGAATACGGTGTCAAAGGTCACAAAAAAAGTCATTGCAATGTATATAATGACATTTTTAAGAAATACTCTACCACGACACATTTTTTGGCACACTATACTAACTTTTTTTTACTATAGATACTTTTTTATCGCATTTTATATGATATGTTTTATGACCTATTAGAATTTTCATAGCACACTTTACTATTACACTTTTAATACTTTTTTATGGCATACCATACCATGACAATTTTATGAAATTCTTCAAGACATGCTATAATATGCTATAATACGTTTAATGACTACTACACTAATATTACTACAAGGAGTTCAACAACTACTGTAGTGGCCATTTGTCAGATAACTAAAAAAACAAACATAAATCAAAAGGGCCACCGTGGGTTTGTGGTTTCCCACAGGCAAAAGAAACACATTTTCCATGCAGGATTCAGTTTTTTCTTAGAATTTATTTCACAAACAAAACAAAACAAATAAACAAAAGAACTAAGGAACTTCTAATGCTGCTTCTCCTGCATTGGTAAAAAAAAAAACATGAGCCTACCCAGGTGCATTCTGGTCCTATACCTCTCTGCTCCTATGTATAAACCCAGATGCCCACAGCGTCACCCAATTAGTAGACAAAAGGAAATAGCAAAAGAAAAAGCTATGCTAATACATTAAAAGATTCCAACCTAAACAAGCAAACACCCAGACTAACCAAACAATACTACTTGTGAACAAAAACAACCAAATACCAACATTATTGTGCCATGAGCGCCACTTCTCATCTGCTCCAGGCCTTTAACTCTTTAACTGCCTTTGTTCTGGACAGAAAACAGACATTCACACCAACATTTACAAAACGCTCTGCTTCCTGCTCTTATGACACACTCCGCTTTTTGCATCAGTTTCCGCGCAATAGAGCTCAAAACCTTTTACAACACACAACAGATGGTGGGTATGATGGGTTACACATTGATAATCTGATTGTGTAATGATGAGAAGGATTAAAAAGCGTCTCACATTCAATTACATTTAAGGCTCTTTCATTCACAAAATGACTCGCAATAAATAAATGGAGTCTGTCGGTCTGTTGATTTGGAAACAAGTCAAGTGGTTTTGAGACATACTACATAATTGCCCTGGTTCCATTCTACATCTCCTACTATTAATAAAAAGGCTAAAACAACGAATAAATATATTTTTAAAAAATTTACTTTTTCACCTTGAGGTAATAAACTTCCACCATGAGTAATAAGAATGTCCTTACTCATGTTTATCAGACATCAGTACAATGCCAGCATACACAGATGCATACACTGCGGTCAAGCCAGCTGTCACTTTGAGATTGAGATTTATCTACTTTGAACACAATGGAAAAAAATTGGTACATTTCTTGCTAATCAGTTGATAAGGAACAAATAAGTTTATCAGTGCAGCAATTCAAAACATACAGGTAATGTAATAAATAATCAAAAGGACATAAATGAGACTTTTTATGATTACTATCAGAGACTCTATAGTTCAGATCACTTGATTCTGAAGGCTACCTAGTAGAATTGTGTAAACACTTTTGGCAACACAAACATTATTTTATATTTTCAATGAAATTAAATAATCAGAAGCTATACATACACATGAACATAGCTCTTTTGCTAAAAACTGAAAAGATCCACCCCTCACCTCCAGCTATAGAACTATATTATTAATCCATTCAGAACAAACGGGTATCATTATGGACAGACTGTCATCAACCAATAATCAATCATTAGTCTGTCCCAGAGTAACCATTCCAAAACCTTAATTATATCACTGGATGCAGAAAAGGCCCTTGATAAAGTCAACTGGACATGTATTTACCCTTTTGGGGAGTCATGCATTCAGTGGATTGAAACTCTTTCTAACTCCCCATCTGCATCATCTTTTAAAATCAATAATCACACCACATAATCAACGCTTCACACGGCGGCAGGGCAAAAGACAAGGAAGTCCACTCTTACCATTACGGTCTGCAGCCGCCAGGCAACAGAACACTTGTATCACGGTAATAGAACATTTTCACCACAAAATGTGTCTATATGCAGATGACATCCTGCTATAACTAACAAATCCCTCAACAGCACTTCCAGAAGTACTCAATTTTGTATCCACTATTCCATAAAGTAGTCTAAATCTAAAATGATGCAACTCTGTGGAAGACTGGAATACTGTGTCTAAAAAGACTCCCTCTCACAATAGCAACAGTGAAAATTAAATAACTTGTTATCAATATTATATCTAATCAGGATGCCTCCTGGACGTCTCCCACTGGAGGAGACCCTGGGTGAGACCCAGAACACGCTGGAGGGATTACATCTCCCAGCTGGCCTGGGAACGCCTCGGGATCCCCCAGGATGAGTTAGAGAGAGAGAGAGAGGAAAGTCTGGGTCAGCCTGCTGGGCCTGCTGCCACCGCGACCCGACCCCGGATAAGCGGAAGACAATGGATGGATGGATGGATGGATGGATGGATGGATGGAATCAATATTTCCACCAAGCTGCTAGATCTATTTCTTCTGAATTACAGTGCATTATTAAAAAGCACTAAGAAAAACACCAATCTCCCATGACCGGTCCAAATTTGGGTAAAGACCGATTTCACCAACAATAGCAACTCCAGGATGCACATCTAGAACAACACCCAATTACCCATAACTCCGAACTGCAATTTATTCAATACAAAATTCCACAGAGTTCACCTCATACAATATAAACTACATAAAATGTTACTCACAACACCAACATATATTATATATATGACTGAGAAACACAAACAAACTCCTGTCTATCTGTATGACAACATGAAAAACAACAAGTTAGTGCTGAATGCAAGAGAACATTGTTGATATAATATTTTGACCCATAAACATTGCGGTACAGCAGTTGAATTGGAAGTACATGATAAAAAGTTAAGCAATAAGGGGAAATGTTATTAAGGAATGCTGTTACACCATACACAAATGGTAAAGGGCATTCTGATTGAGCATTTGATCATCTATAAATAACTACAACTTATGAATACAAAAAGGAACAGTTACATCAGTCCTCCCATATATCAATATCACTCACCTTTCAGATGAGCACAAACCCTTGTACATACATACATAAACACACAGATATCTTCACCCAAGTAAGAACCTCCCCCCACTGCTGCTGTCACCACAGCCCCACACCTCCACATTCCTTAATAGACAGTTCTCAATTCAATTAGCTTTTTTATTACTTCCTTATTATTACCACGTAGTTGTTATTAATCATTATAACTATTATTATTATATTTCTTATTTATTTAAGATGGTCTTAATTGAATTAGTATGCCAATTATCTCGTCAATTATGTCTGTATCATGTCACCTTATTTTCTCAGTTATTTATTGTTCTTATTGTTGTAAAGCATGTAAAATCACTGCTGTTTTGTTTTTGCAACAATAAAAAAGTTTTAATCTGGGAAGGAAAAGAAAGTCACGCGACTGCAACGCATCTGTAGGCGATGACCAGTGCAATACATATGTGATTAAACAACTTTAGGAAGGAAAAATAATTAGTTTTAGGTTTCTTCCAGCAGCAGTTTCTACTGAAGAGAAGAACTGAGTAACAGGAACCGACCAAGAAAACACCACAGCAACAACTGTCCCGCCTCAAGGAAGTCACCAAGATGAGTGCTTTAAAACTCTATGAAGACTTGACTGAAGGTTGGAGCGTGCACAGGTCACAAAGATATTCCACCACCCGGGAAGCACTTCTGAAGAAGCACACGGGCAGCTTGAGTCCAGACCCACAGCAGGCCAGCATGGCGAGAGACACTTGTTACTCTACACTTGTGGAGATCGGAGGCAGGCCAGGCTACATTTGCCAAAGCTTGACCATCATGCAGGAACACAAACCACGTGTTTGTGGTACGAACCGGCAAAAATATAATCACGGCTTGTGTGGTCTCTTTACCACAAACACCTCCAGTCCTGAAGCATCCTGTGCTCAACGCTCTTTTCTCATTGACCATCAGTGTTTCAAAGAGTTTTTCAGTGGAGGGGGGGGACGGGGATGGGGACGGGGGACGGGGTGATAAGGCCTGGCTGCTTGGTCTTATGACCTCAGCTTTTCTATAAATCGTTGTTGCAGCCTCTGAGCCTCTGAGGGGAGAAGTGCTGTGTTGACCAGCTTGAGCTGAGAAAAGTCACGGCGCAAACATTCAGATGTGGGGGCCGTGAGTCTCTCGGCACCCGACAGCTGAGCTCTCGATGAAACCGGCCCTCGGCCCTCGGCCCTCGGCCCTCGCCACAGAGGGCTTTTCTTTCTGCCCGCCTCTTCGTCGTCCATCGCTCCGATTAGTAATGTGTCCACCGCGTCCATCCCGCCATGCTCGACCTTTGGTTCCTCCCTAGGTGTACACGCGTCGGTGGAGATGACCTTTAACCTTGGCCTTTGTCCGACTCCGTTGGGAGATGGCGATGTGTGTGCATGCGCACGTTTCATATGAGCAGAGGTTAAAAGAGGGGATGTTCCGTGCTTTAGCCACCTTGGTCATCACTACACAACCCCCCCCCCCTTTCCACCAATACCCGAGCTTCTATCCTCCATCTGCCTCTCTGTACACAGCCAGCTCCCTCCCTCACAGTCTTTGTCCACCACCCCCCCCCCTCCCTTTCCTTCTCCTCCTCCTCCTCACACACACACACACACACACACATTTCTCCCACATAAGCGTGATTTTCCTGCTTCTCCTCCAGCTAATCGGGCTGAGAAGCTTGGACAGCACCTGTTGTTTCGAATCCAGCGATTATCAACAGTTTTGGCCCCCCCTCCCTCCCCCTGCCTCCCTCCCCCTCCCCCACCCAGCTAACAGCCGGGCCTCACAGCCCCGGCTGTTGTGTCTAAGACAGCAGCTCCAGAGGCTCCAGAGAATTTTACACAACAAAGTGTAAAAAGTACAAATACGGTGTCTCTGTTTGATAATTAGAGACAGAAACAACAAAAGGGAGTCTTGTTTGTGATAATTTCATGTCATCACTTCTGGGTGAGTACCTTTCAACAACAAAAAATAAATGTCCGAATCTAAGTGCCTGTGGTTTTTTGGTTGGATGATAATGCTATTTTAAGTGGCTTTTGGATGTGTTCTCTCGGCCTTGCTAAGACATGGTAGAATTTTCTCACACACTCGACGAACCACATGGGAAAAAAAGTGGCAATTTGAGCCGGTGAGAAGTTGAGCCAGACTTAGCTGTACGTCCTTCACTGTATCCACTCAGCGAGCCAGTGAGGGGCCTTTGTGCAAGAACAGGCACAGAACCAGAGCGAGCTGTTTGCGTGATGTTTGCCAGGGTGATGATGTTTAAAACGGTGTCTGGCCTGGAGCAACTCAGTCCTACGATGGTGATGATTATTTTTATGATTGAGGTTTATGGTAGTCAGTGATCATTACTGTTGCTTGAATTGATGAGTTTGCATTTCAACGACGCCACGCTGCTGGAGGGAAGGGAGGCCCTGGAGAACCAGAACCAGGACTCAGCGGGGCGGACTGTTGGACCCTGCTGCAGGATGACTTTCGTCCACAGGGTCCGCCAAAATCTACACACTGGGTTCATCACAGTGGTGGAGGAAGTATTCTGATCCTGGACTTGAGTAAAAGTACTAACACCGCACTGTAAAAATACTCTGTCACAAATAAAAGTCCTGCATTGAAAATGTTACTGAAGTAAAATCATAAACCAGGAAAATGTGCTGAAGGTATTAAAAGTAAAAGTACTTAGTAAGGCATACATCATTACTCATGTGTTCATGTAAAATCAGGATGTTACTGCTGTTGCCTAAAGGGACACCTTCGGCCGCTTGGTTTGTCAAACCAATTGTAAAAAATTCTTAAAGATTAATCTAAATTATTGAAATAATAAAAAAAGGAAGCAAATCCTTACATCTACAGAGCTGGAATCACGAAATGTTTTTTCACAAAGAAATCACTAAATATTAGTTTGCTATTCATTTTCTATCAGTCGACTAAGGATTTTGTTAACTAATCATTCAGGATGCCCCCGAAGCACAGTTCTAAAGAGGTATCGGTTCTAAATGAATAAACACCAGAGTATTGACGAGGTCCGGAGTAAACGGTTCTGCTATCGATACTTTAGAAGAGGAGACGTCCTCTTTGTCTCTTTGTCTCCGGCTCAGTCCAGTGTGAGACTCACATCCTCAGAGAGGAGACAAAGATCCAAAGTGTTTCTACTTGTGTCTCCAGTAGACGTTAGAACTCTGGTTGTCTCAAACTCAATAATCCCTCACAAGTAAAAGGAGGAAACAGCAGCAGTTTATCAAAATAGGTGACGAACACTCAGTCAAACTAAACATCTTTGCAGATTAATGTTCTGTTTGTCGAGCAGACGTCTGTCCTCGTCCTCTGCCGGTAACCTTAGCGACGCCATACGGAGTTTGATCATGAGAACAGGCTAATGAATGAAAGATAGTCACTGAGATAATTGTTTAGCTGCAAATGTATTTAAAAGATTATTGAACTTCTTGTTTTGCTGCTCAAGAAAAACTATTTGTTTACATACATGAATAATAAAGCAATGTCTATTCTTTTATTAATAAACTGTCTCTTTTTCTCATATAATTAAAAAGAACCGATAAGAGTATCGATAAGGAACCAAACCCATAACCAGAATCTAGTACTAGTATCGACTACTAATCATTAAAAAAAGTAACTAATCAAATAACTGTAGTACAATGGTTCCCTCCCAAATGGAGTGGAAGTAGACAGTGGCATGGAAAGTACCTCAAATAGTGCAGTACTTGAGTAAAGGTACTGAGTTACATTCCAGCACTGTCCATCACCACGACCCACATCCTTCACATTAAACAGTGATTTAACCCGTATTGATCGGAGCAGCTTTAAAGAACCACCAGTGTCAGGGAAGAGAACTCCATCATTCAGCAGAGTGGCGTGTTCGGAGGCTTTTTAAAAATCCAATACTCAAACTGCGTACTTCCGAATGTACATCTAATCTAACTGAGGTTTCACTAACATGTTGTGCTTCCAAAGCAATTTCTTCCTCTGCTCCACTTCCCCCTCACCTTGGCGAACTTGAGCCAGTCGTGTGTTTGAAAGTGTATATTTATGAAAATGTTTGCAGGGATGCACAACATGGAAATGTAAAATCTGACTTGGAGTCGTCGTCTCTTGGCCCCGGGGATGCCAAGGTGGCTCATCTCACCCCGTGCTCCTTACAAGGAGGAGAAAAGAGCCAAGATATGAATTAGGATGCTTCCACACATCAGTAGGGATACGCTCGCTCTGTCTCAGAGAGAGAACGTCCTGAGTTCTGTGTTCAAAATACACTGAAGTGACTCCATCATTACTCAAAGTATTGATCATACAGACACACTTCATTTGTTTTTCATATTATAACCTTTAAAATGACCCGAGAAATGAGGCTTCCAGTCAGAGGAAGGGCAATAGAGGGAAATGAAGTGAAGAAGAGGGGGGTGGGGGGAGATTAAGCACGATGATGAGGAGGGATACTAATCAGTGTGGGCAGCATCCATTCTCTCCCTCTGTCTCTGTCTGTCCCCATTTCCTCCAGCTCTTTTCATTAAGACGCCCGAGGCTTCGTTTCTGCGCCGGCGTCCATCAGCACCTCTGACCTTTTGATCCCCGCCGGGGCCCCTGTGTGAGGGTGAAGACGTGCGTGTGCGTGTGTGTGTGTGTGTGTGCGTGTGTGTGTGTGTGTGTGTGTGTGTGTGTGTGTGTGTGTGTGTGCGTGTGTGTGTGTGTGTGTGTGTGTGTCCTCTTTGGGCTGGCTGGGGGCTCTGCCATGCCTTCTGTCCCCATCATCAGTCACAGGGTGTGAGGGGGCATTGTGGGCCACGAGGGGGAGGGGAGACAGAAACCAGTACACCGGATGGGTGTAAATGATCTAGAAGAAGACGACGCGGAGGAAGACACACTTTGTCCTCAACCAAGGTGAGTGGAAAAAATAATATAAGAGAAAGGAGATATCATAAAATCCCAAGGAGTGTGCGTGAGTGTGTGTGTGTGTGTGTGTGTGTGTATGTCATGTGTGTAATCCAACCCGTCTCTCCCCCCCTCAGGAAGGAGAACAGGTTGGAGCCCCATCTCTTCTGTGCCAGATGGCTCCACATTGACAAATCAATTAGGCTCCACCTCATCACCGGGAGGGACCGGGGCTACAAACCTGCCCGCCTCCACCCCCACCACCCCGGGGTCCTTGGTCGACCACTCCTCCATCTCTCCTCGCCTTAATCACCCCCCTGATCCCCAGAAAGCTTTGCCCGGGTAAAGAGGGCGAGGAGGCAAGAAAAAAAAACAAAGAGGCTGGCAGCACATGAATCACCTAGCATCAATATGGATGACTTCCATGCTAATGCAGAGGGGACGGGAGAGGAACAGTGGCAAAAGCTTGATTTGTGTGTGTGTGTGTGTGTGTGTGTGTGTGTGTGTGTGTGTGTGTGTGTTGTTTACAAGCTCAGTCAGAGCAGATTTAACATGTGCTGAAGAGCCAAGTGTCTCCAGTTGTTTTCCCTTCACTGTGTGGAGGTGGGAGAGGAGGAGGAGGAGGAGGAAGATGAAGAGGAGGAAGATGAAGAGGAGGAGGAGGATGGACGTTTGGGGATGTTAATCCAAGGAGAATAAACAGCGCAGCCTGGAGCAGGTATGCATCTGGGTCGCGGAGAGGAGGGTGAATCCGTGTTCTTCACTACACCCTAGTGGGGGAGGAGGCACACAGCAGGGAGGAAGGTGGACGGAGTCAGAACTGCTGGACGAGGAGACACTCATTTAGAAGGCTCTTCTTGTGAGGGGAAGTCCTGGTTTGATCGGGGTTACAGATGCACGATCGCAAACAGAAATACATTTAAATGTCAAAAATGTATATAAATGCAGACAGAAGCAAAAGTCCCGTGTCACGTAATAAATACCGTGGATGAAGCAGTCAAAGAGCATCCTCGAACAGGCAGATCAACCCTGTTTACCTGCAACAGTGATGAAGACTCTGAGATGCTGTTAGGATGCCCCAGAAAAGGTTTGGACATGGACCTTGAGTTACAGACTATATTGTCTCAAATCCTCACAGGGTTCAGCATGTTAGCAAAGTGACTACATTAGGTAATCATAAAGTAAACTTCATTTCTATATCACAGTTCATGCTTTACACCAACGGAAATAATGATAAACATTTACGATGGGAGGATAAATACCAAGAAATAGGATCAATTCAGATTAAAAAGACGATATATCCAAAAGGAAATCTGCAGATAAAACAACGTTAAAAGAGTAGATGAGGAGCTGTGTGAACCTCAGGTACTCCGTCTCACTCTGACAGCCTGGTGTTGTAATGTCCTGTTGATGGGACACGTTAGTGCACAGAGGAAATAAAGGGACTTCTCACAGCTGGAAGACAAATGTAAATGTTGACATGGCTCCAAGAACATCTTGGAAAACAAAAATGAAGTATTATTATTACATTTTAAATCTTGCTTTCTCTTTGTTTACTGCCTACATTGTAATTTTAAACTGTAAATCAGCAGCAGCTTTTTTTTTTTAACAATACTGCATTTATTTTAGACTACGCAGGGGAAGCACAACAAGTTGTAAACACAACTTTGAGGTTCTAACACTTTATAAAGTTGATGTGGTAAACATGTTAGCAAACAGTTGCCTGCTTGCAAATGTCAGCTGTCATGACCATCCATTTGTTGTTGTGTTTGTTTCCACCTGATGAGTGTGATTCTAATACTCGCATGCTTTTAGCTCCGTTTTGGTCTCCACCAGCTCCCGAGGGCAAAGATCTGACTGTAACTGCTAAATGATCCACTATGTTCACCAGCCAGCTCATCATTCTCCGTTTCATAAACGCAGCGCGGTCATGTCTGTTGCTCGCACTCCTGACTCCTATTCCGAGACTCTGAATGGACCATAATTTACTAAATGAACATCATGCTGTATTGAAGAAGACTTGAAACTAGAGATTGAGACCATAAACTCATGTTTACAATGTTTACTGAGGGAATAAATCAAGAGAGAAGTAGAGTCATTTTCTATAGACTTCTATACAACCAGAGGAGTCGCCCCCTGATGGTCAGTAGAGAGAATGCAGGTTTTAAGACACTTCCGCATTGGCTTCACTTTTTTACGTTACCTGAAGGCCACCGTAGTTCTCTCCACTTTTGGAAAGGGAGAGGTGATCGGTTGGCTGCAATCTGCAACCTCACCACCAGATGCCTGTGAATGCTCCACACTGGCCCTTTAAGGACGGCACAGTAAAGGCCTTAGCTACTGTTAAGCTCTGCTGTTTGGTGCTGAGCTTGTAGTGGAAAATGTTTTTTTGTTTTTGTGTGAAAACAGCTAGAAACAGGGTTGATGAGAGCTGGAAGAGTCAACCAAAACATTAAAGTTGCAGGTAAAACCAAAACAATGCGCTGAAAGACACAGTCAGTTAACCCATTGTTTATAGCAAAATAGTGTCATGTGAAGATTAGTGCAGCTTTGAAGTTTGTGAAATCTTCAGTCTGGGAGTGCAGAATCACAAGTTGAGGCCCCCGAGCTCGCTGGCGAGGGAGTGAGGGGGAGGTGGGAGGCAGGCTTACGCGGCGGGAGGGGCGGTGGGGTGACGGGGAGATGTGTGGGTGCCCTCCTGGCTCGCCTCAATCCCTGCGTCCCTTTACTCATCCGATCTGGGGGCAGCGTCGGGAGAGAAAGAGAGAGCTGATGCCGAGACCCCTGGGGAGAGATTAGCGCTGACAGCACAACAAAGAAGAATTATGCCAGGGGCTCTCAGCTCCTCGACAAATTCAAATGTAATGTATGGCTCGAACTGCGCCAAGGAGGATCAACATAATATATGATCGACCCACTTTGCGGTGCGCTCCGCTGGCAGTGATGTAAAAGCGATTTATGCCCGTAAAAATGTGCAGGCTAATTAAGTAAGACGTTGGCACGGGAGCAAATCCAATGAGCTTATGAGAGAGCTGGCAGAGGAGTCCGGCCCTCCCTCGGAAAAGGTCTACCTGCGGAGAGGGAAGGAGAAACTTCTCCTCGACTTCAGAGAAGCTCGTGATGGAGGAGCGTCTGACCACGTGTGGGGCCGTTGATCCTTTTAATTAAATTCTTGTTTGTGATTTACTTCGGGGTCCCCGCCCCCCTGACCCCCCTCGGGCTATGCCGGGGGCCCGGGGCCCTCTGTAATTACGCATGGGCCTTTCCTCCAATCAGACAGCTGTGTTGGAAAAGGCTGTGCAAGAAATGTCCTAATTACAGCCTCGGTGGAGAAAGGCTCCACCTGGGGAATACATGCGCTGTTAGCTAACAGATTCTAGAGCCAACCGCGTTAATGAGACCAGGAGGTAAAAAAAGGGAAAAAGCCCCCCCCCTTTCACATTAATCAGAGCACCTAGTTCTTCCTGTCTCACTGTCAGTTCTGATCATGGCCAACCTCAACCTCACATCTCCATCCAGGTTGGAGGATCGCTTCACTGCCGCTCTCATTTCCAAACTCCAGTCTTTTGCTGTTGGTTGCACCTCATACCTCCATCAGTCTTAATCAAAGGAAATAAACAGAGCACTTTCTGGGTGTAATCATCACTTAATGGCCCCCCCTCCAAAAAAAAAAGAGAAAAACGACACGCCACCAACACATAATCCCAGGGTCCTCTGGGGGAGAGAGTGTGTTTGGTGCAGTCAGCCAGCTCAGCCCATTCCTCTAATGAGCTGCTGAGCGGGCCCCGTCAGAGGCTAACTACCACCTAAGGCCCTCGCGCTCTACTTCATGGGGGGAAAGAAAGGCAGACAGTGTATTTGATGTTAATATTCCAGCCTGGAGGGGAAAGATGTCATAACCACCAGTTGAACAAAGCCAAAGAAGAAAATGTGTTCAGGTGATTGAAGTCCCTCCCCCCCCCCCTCCTTTCCACCTCTGCATACATACAGCATGGTACTGTTGTCTTTGTGCCCTCAGTCTCTGCCTCCAGTTAATTTCCCCAGACCCCCATAGCAGCTGCCTCAGGTAGCCCTCAGAGAGGTGTAACAGGGGCCCGTCTCTCCATTCTCCTACGCGTCCCTGCTTTGCTAATGCGCCAGCGCGGTTCAATACTCAATCACGGCGGGAAACAAAACCACACAGGACTGAGGTTGTCAAATCTTCTCCAGCAGGTGAAGAAGAAAAGGATGCCTCCTCAGACCGGAGAGCGGCTACAGCTGTAACTGTCCAAGGGTAAAGAAATAGATATTCTGGAGAGGGGCCATTATCTGTCATGGAGCGCTCATACGGTCTTGCCTTGTATTTATTGCCTACTTAATGGACTTGATTGTATTACTGAAGGTAAGCAGGGGGAAAAAAACAACCATTGCCAGCAACAAGGTACTTTCAGCATCCTGCAATTACCTTATGTAAATCCTGGCCTGGAATGTTGATCCACTGCTATTTAAAATGCATTGAATTTCCATGGAAAATGATCCACTCCTGCCGCCTGAAGCTCATTAATAACAACGATGAGCCGGGCTGACATTTGGAATACTTACACGCTTACTTAGCATTGCCATGCATGCGAGAGCCCAGTCTGCCATGCGCCGCAGCTATGACAGCACATTCGGGGGGGGGGGAAGGGATGGCGGTGAATTAAAGCGCGCCAGGCGAATGAGTTATTTTTTGCAACCGGAGCCGGTTCTTCTTCTCGCACATGACGTGAGGCTTGTAAGTGCTCACGCCATCTTTGATCATGCGGAGAGGGGAGTGCTGCAAAGTGGGTTCGCAGAAACAGCTTCATTACCCTGAATCTTATTATTATATGAACATGACGAGCACACTAGTGCTCAATTGTTGCGGTTGGCCTTAAAGGAGTTCACACAAACGATAAAAGAGCATACACCTCTAATGGTGGGCAGCCATGAGATCGTTTTTTTTTATTTCAACACCCCATACACCCCCAAAAAAGAGGTAAAAGGTAATTGCAAATGTAATTCCATTCACCTTTTGTAACCATTTAAAGGGCCACTCCACTCATTTTACTCATGGACAGAACTTAATCTGTGAAAATAGTCTTCCAAAGCAGTGGAGGAGCTTTTTCAATGTGTGAAGAACTACCTCTGATGATGTCACCAGGGTTATCTCAGATTAGGCTTGAGAGCCTTGACTTTTTGACAGATAGCCTGTGTTATGAGCCCCGGGCGGGGAGTAATACGCCAGCATTGCTCATAGGGGAAACCAAAACTACCTACATGGATGAAAATGACTTGATTTCATTTGGATGAAAGGCCCTTCACAGGTAGCTGAAAGGCTCTTGCTGTACAGAACAGCATGCGTGGATCGTAACCAGTCGGCTCTCACACACCATCACTGACTCGCAACGAATGGACCGAGCCACGCGGGCCCTCTCTGCATCTGTTGCCTAGTTGATGGCACATCAGCCCTGCTTAGACCAGGAGGTAGTGGTGTGGCAAAAGGCCTCACAATAGTGAGCGGGATGCACAGGAGCGAATGGAGCATTGGTCTGGATTGGAGGTTGGGTGGGGGTATTGGAGGTTGGAGGTTGGAGGTTGGGTGGGGGTATTGGAGGTTGGGTGGGGGTATCGACCGAGGCTCTCGGTGTTAAAAACTGTACGTCAGGCTGCCAAAGCAGTTAATGTGTCAAATGAAATATCACGCGCAGCCTCTCCAACAATACAAATGCTTTATTAGCATCTCAGACAAATGCTAGATCATTTGGCATCGTCAGGTTGTAAAAATGTAAACAGTGAAACTTGATCTATGTTTAAAGCTGCACTAATCAATACTTCATATTAACAATGGATAAAATGACAACGTATAATGTGAAAGGTATCACTTGTATTGACGAATTATAATCCAATTCTGCAGTTCCCCTGAGCTACACGGAGGGTTTTAGCATCTTTTGGCTCATTGTTTTGGGTTTTACAACCTTTTGTTTCAGTCTCATCAACCTTGTTTGCAGCCGCGGCCCCAAAAGAAACCTCTGCCTGCCCTACCTGCTCAGCATGAGCAGATTTAAAACAAACATTGTGGAGCATTAAGCAGCTAAATAGCCAGATCTTTTACACGGGAGTTGGAGACCAAAAACAGAACTAAAAATAAGTTATTAGATTTGCATTCATCAGGTGGACACACATGATAACTGCTAACCAGTTTGTTTGTTTAATTCCTTAATTGCGAATTCCTAGTCTTCCAAAACATAGATTCTGCACTATGACCGTTTCATAATCACAAACTAGTAGCACCATCCCTTGGATGAGCAGCCATTTGCTCACTGAGCTAGGAGTAAAAAGCCGAGGGTAAAGTACAGGGGTCTCTACCAGAGTGGTAAACCCTCTCAACCATTTTGTTCCGCCATCCAGCCACTTTGCAGACAGCCCACCTGCAAATGAAGCTTGGGAGGTGAGGGGCACTGAAGACCCATAAATCTTTTATGCTCCATAATGGCTTGTTCACATTACCTGCCCACACCTCAGCCTCCACGGAGCAGGCCGGGCGAGCACTGAGCAGATCAGGCCTGGAAACCACCGTGAGCATATGGAGCACTTCAAACACTCAGCCTCCCCGGGCCGAAGCTGTGGTCGCACCCATGAATTATAGAAATGATCTAATTGTTTTCTCATTTGGAAATACTGGGGGCCCTCCTCTCCGCGTCTCAGTTTTAACGGCCTGTGGTTTTCAACGGGCCCATGATTCAGTGCTGCCTACCTCCGACAAGTTTGTTGACTCCACGGTGGTCCGTCCTGTCAAAACAGAGCCGGAGCCGAGGTACAGCCTCGCAGTCAGACCTGTTGCTGTACATTAAGACGTAGGCCAGAGAATGGAGGGGGGGTTCGGTGGGACTTCAAAGAGGACCGGTTGCGATCAGAGGAGGGTGGAGGGCACATGTGGTGGTAAATACACATGAAACAAACCTGGGGATTGGATCAAGACGTCCTGGAGCTCAATGCCAGAAAAGGGAAATGGTTGAAATGTTTGGTCTGACAAAAGCAAAAATACTCACAAGAGGTGAATATTGTGAGATATTTAAATCAACATTAGGAGTTTAAAAGTCAAGAATCTTGACTTTTAAGTGTAATTATGAGAAAAGCAAAACACATCTTGTGTGCACAAGCACAAACTCCTCATTGTTGAGAAGCCAGAGGATCCTGCACACCACCGATTACACACTCCTGGATATTCATCAGGTAAAATTAATCTAGGACCTAGAATTATGAGAGGTAATGTTACAATTATGAGAGAAGTCAAAACCCTTACCAATATGAAGTCAGCGATTAAAAAAAAAGTGAAATACTCGTGGTGAATGAAAATTATGATACAGAGTCAAATGTTTGATTTTCTGAGTTCAGTTACGACAGCTTTATTAGTCAAAATGATGCTGGCATTAAATCAAAATAATGACAAATGATTCAATTATAAAATGGAGGGTTTGTCAAAATTATAGACAACGACAATAAGTCAAAACTCTGAATAACTGTCATAATTTCAGCTTCTCTCAATTTCGACTATTGATGTTATTGGTTTGACTTGGAGGGTAGAGGTGTTCACGGGTTCAACCCGGGATCCGAGGGGGCTCAGATCCACGGTTCATACGGTCAATTAGGGTCCAGGGCGGGTCCCGATCCACCTCTTCTAAATGAGTAGCGATTGGCATCCCGTCACCGAAACAGCAAGTGGACATTGAAGGTGAACTGAGGAGTGGATTAATTAACCATGTGGTCCCAATCAGCAGGGGAGTCCTGACAGAACCCCTGGATGTATTCTACCACTTCCTTGGTAGAGAGGATGGATTCTGTGCGTCCCGGCCGGGCACAGGGAGAAGGCTGTGTTACTTTATAGGAGACACAGACTTTGGTTTTTGTTCATTTGGTGATCAGCTGTGACATTGTTGCGGATCGGTCCGTGTCTCCTGGCCCGGGTTGGGTCCAACAGGTCTCGGTTCTGCGTGGGTCCAGGTCCCAGCTTTCAAATGATGAGACGGTTCTGGACCTGCGAAGACCTGTATTTAAGGATCAAACTTTCTAACTAAATTTAGGCTTAGAACTAAAACATTTTACGATCCTCATATGACCCACTATCTTATAATAATGAATTTGTGTCCCATAAATTTGACTAAATCCTTAAAAAAAAAAAAAAAAGTCTAACGTTGTCCTAATGTCAGCCTTTTCTTCTATCATTCCTGACATTAGATCTTTTGTTCCAGCTTTTTGTTTGGCAGAAAAAAGGCTTCTTCGTTCTGCAGATGCTCGGTGATGCTAAAGCAGAACACAACCTGCAGTCTAAAAAAACAAAAGGGAAGCCAAATGGAGGCTTTCGCTAAGTGCTGCCTGCAAGCAAAGCAAGCAGCTTTGCTCAGCACTCGCTCCGCCTCGCGCTTCTTAATCAAAACTGGCACCGCGGCAATTACCTAATTAGACATCAATTAATCCACACCCTTCAGGGCCGCAGCCAGGTCTGACCCAAGGAGTAATGACACAAAATGCCTCCAAAGAAACGGAGGAATCAGATTAATGGAGGCCGAGCGGAGCAGAGGCTGCGCTGCATTCGAGAAATGTCCAGAAATATACGGCGGTTCATTTCATAATTAACAGGTAGGAATATAATTGATTGAGACGTGAAAGCTTAATCACTCAATTCAATAACCGGGATATCGGCGGCGAGTAGATTAATTCAATTCAGTAATTAAAGCCGAGGGAGAGGTGAAGCTTTAGTTGATTGAAGGTTAAACTGCAGACTCACCTCGCGCTCTCTATCGCCGCGGCTGCGCGTTCCCGCGGACAACTCACACCTCAGGGGCCCCGAGCGTTTAGTTCGTCTCTTTTATTAGACATAGCAGTTTCACAAACAGCAGTTAGCCTGAAAATTACATTCAGAATGTGCAGCTGACCATGCGCAAACACTCCAGATACACCTTCAAAGAAAAGGAACAGTTGATCACGTGTTTGTTTCTTTTGTTTTTTTCACCTGTGTGTTGTCATGTTGGAATTCAAATTTACAAATCATCTTTCACTAGTTCACCACCAATGCATACACACCTCAGTCACTAGAACACATTTCGACAACTAGTTCTTGTCGCTGTACATTTAAGCTTCTCAAAGGTTCTCTGAAAGGCTCCTCTTTGCATCCCCACGCTCCCACCGGCCTCCTCAGTGCTGTAGTATTAGCTCATAGGCCGGGGAGAGAAGGGACACATTCATGGAAACACTGGGAGCGTTGCAATCCCAAGAAATCCACTTTGTTGTTTTCCAGTAACATCAGGAGCTCAGTGAGGAAGGAGCACGGACGATGACCCCTGACCCCGGCAGCTTTAACAGAAACTTCACCAAAGCACGTAAGACTACACGACACGCAGTTTGTACAAAGTGGACAGACGAGGATGCTCCACTTAGGTTAATTCATTCATTCACTCTCACACACACTCTCTCACTCACTCACACACACACACACACACACACACACACACACACACACACACACACACACACTCACTCACACACACACACACACACACACACACACACACACACACACACACAGAGGGGTCTGTCCTCCGTCGTTCAAGTCCTCAGGTCACAGGGTTAAAGGTGTGTGTGTGTGTGTGTGTGTGTGTGTGTGAAGTTTGGGGGACATGGTCGGTAACTCCAGTTCATCAAAGTGCCAAAAAGACAGTCCGTTAACGTAACACTGATTTTCTTTTTTTCTTTTTCTTCTTTTTTGTTCCACCTGATCCCAAACCACATAACAGACAAAAACAAGCTCCACGACACAGAAAACCCGATCCAGTTCAGATTCTGCTCACTCCTTCAGTGAAGTGATGAGGTCGCCGGTTTGGCTATAAATGCCACGCCCCCCCCCAACCCCCACCGGGAGGCAAAGTTTGCCGTTCCAACTACTGGCCACAGGGATCCAGTGTATGTGGGGAAAAAATAATAAAAAAAACACCTGAATACTGGCATCCACCACATCACACGGACGTACACGCGTCACCACGGCATCACTCTGAAACACGGGGCCCGTGGGTCCGGCCCCGCTACTCGCAGCGGGGGATGGCAACTGGAGAAGGGGGGGTGAAATCTGTACACCTTTTTTAATCTTTTTTGTTTTATTTATTTATTTTTTATTCTTCTCCTCCTTAAGTGCAACACTTTTCGTAAACTGTCAATGAAGGTAAATTATATATATATATATTTTTTCTCCCATATGCTTGGTCCACAGCAATGTTCAGTTCCGTCAAAGAAAAGAGGGGAGGGAAGAGGAGCAGGAGCCCGGGTCCTGTCGCGAGGGGCCTCTACCTGCCGAAGATGCTCTCGTACTCCAGCAGTATGAGCTCCACTATCTGGTTCTGGTAGACCATGTGGACCGCGATGTTGCCCGTCTCGGTCTCGGGCCGCAGCAGCGTGGGTCCGAACACGATGGCCACGCTCTGGGTGGTCATGCGGTTGGCCTCCCCATGGTCAATCACCCTGTGGGAGGGAGGGGAGGGGGGGAGAACATGGAGAGATTTAAAGATGGAATGCTTCATAAATGGCTTCAGGTGAGCGTATGTTTGTTTGACAACTCTGGGTTTCATCTCGCACACATCTTGAGGGCCTGAGATCGAGCCTACACACACACACACACACACACACACACACACACACACACACACACACCTCCAGGCTAGAGCATAATAGCCTTTTTAAATAGAATCTACATCCTTGCATGCAGATGCACAAAACAATAACATATTCATGGAAGGGAGAGAGAAAAAAAAAAAAAGAAGATTAAATCCACGTAGAACTCCATACACTGAATGTCACGCTATAAATTTCCTGGAGAAACAGCACTTCATAGGTACTGAATTACAGCAAACACAGTGCCATATAAATGCAAATTGGAAACCTAGGCAAATGTCATTGTGAACGTATGATATTGCCGCCGGCTGCAGCGGGCGGAGAATACATGTTGAACCTGTAGCTGAGCAGGCTGCAGCGGGCGGAGGAAAGTAAACAGTCAGGATGGAGCCCTTCATGCCTCGAGTGCATGGAGCTGGAGGGTTCAAGGGTCAACCCAACAGTCGGCTTTGTTGTGGAAGTAGAGCAGACACAGTGGGGGGCTCTGAGAGACGCTCTGGGAGACGTTCGGAGAGACGTTCGGGGAGAAGCTCTGAGAGACGCTCTGAGAGACGCTCTGAGAGACGCTCGGGGAGACGCTCTGAGAGACGCTCTGAGAGACGCTCTGAGAGACGCTCGGGGAGACGCTCGGGGAGACGCTCGGAGAGACGCTCTGAGAGACGCTCGGAGAGACGCTCTGAGAGACGCTCGGAGAGACGCTCTGAGAGACGCTCGGGGAGACGCTCGGGGAGACGCTCGGGGAGACGCTCTGAGAGACGCTCTGAGAGACGCTCGGAGAGACGCTCGGAGAGACGCTCGGAGAGACGCTCGGGGAGACGCTCTGAGAGACGCTCTGAGAGACGCTCTGAGAGACGCTCGGGGAGACGCTCTGAGAGACGCTCGGGGAGACGCTCTGAGAGACGCTCGGGGAGACGCTCTGAGAGACGCTCTGAGAGACGCTCTGGGAGACGCTCGGGGAGACGCTCTGAGAGACGCTCTGAGAGACGCTCGGGGAGGGGAGCTGAGACGCTCTGAGAGACGCTCTGAGAGACGCTCGGGGAGACGCTCTGAGAGACGCTCTGAGAGACGCTCTGAGAGACGCTCGGGGAGACGCTCGGGGAGACGCTCGGAGAGACGCTCTGAGAGACGCTCGGAGAGACGCTCGGAGAGACGCTCGGAGAGACGCTCTGAGAGACGCTCGGGGAGACGCTCTGGGAGACGCTCGGGGAGACGCTCTGAGAGACGCTCTGAGAGACGCTCGGAGAGACGCTCGGAGAGACGCTCGGAGAGACGCTCGGGGAGACGCTCTGAGAGACGCTCTGAGAGACGCTCTGAGAGACGCTCGGGGAGACGCTCTGAGAGACGCTCGGGGAGACGCTCTGAGAGACGCTCGGGGAGACGCTCTGAGAGACGCTCTGAGAGACGCTCTGGGAGACGCTCGGGGAGACGCTCTGAGAGACGCTCTGAGAGACGCTCGGGGAGTCTCCTCAAGCAGTGAAGATTAACACACGAGTTGAGGTGTATAATCTTTAACTCCGTCCATTCCTATATTTAGAATAACTTTCCTTGGTGTTGTCCATGGGTCTCCTCTAGGTTCTGAACACTCAGATGTTTGATGTAACCTCATGGACGTAAAACAAGTGTAAGTTTCAAAACGTGGTCTCAAAGGGAGTTCACCAGCAGGTCTTTACTTTGGTATTGATTATACTTAACAGTGCTTGTTTAGTTATGCTTTCGGATTTAGTGATGAGATGGATTTCTGTGGCGGATTGATCCAATATCATATCATGATGTGAAGGCCTTTGCTCAGTTGGTAGACTTTACACATGCATGTGTGTGGATATGGCTTCCTGCCAACTCCAGTGAGAAAACTCTCTGGTGCCTATTCAGGATATTTTATAATGTTCCTTTTTTTTTTATTTAACAAAATATGCCAAAATACATCAGTGTAAATGTAAAAGAACCGCCTGTATAAAATATAGTAAAATAACCAGGAAGTCAGTATATAAAAAAAAGCTAAGAATTCACTTTAGAAATGAATTGATAAAGACACATTTGAGTTTGTACTCAAGAAATATAGAAGTTCAATACACACCACCAAGTGGAATCACAATGTATGATCACAGTTTGTAAATAATAAAAGCATGAGACCGACATTCCTGAGAGATTTTAAATTTCCAAAGAAAGCATGTAGATGAACTAATATTGTTGGTAAGCAGTTCTTCCTCATTGTGTAACTGAAGGAGAGTATTAATGTTACTACGGTCTCTTACCTCCGCAGGTGTTTGAAGAGGCCTTGCATTGTGTCGTGGTTGGGTTTTGGCAACTTCTTTACTAAGTCTTTGATGGAGTTCACTCGCTGCTTGTAGTCCGAGCATTCTGCAGCAGAGAAACAGACGCTCGGTGAATGCACATGTGAAGAGCACCATCTTGTGGCCAAATTGGGTACACACAAAATAATAAAAAGGTTTGCTCTAAACGCTGTCATGGTGCATGTGAATAGTGTCCCTGTGTCACTCACTGATGGCCTCTACGAAGTCGTCGAAGGATCCGTACGTGAAGAGGGGCTCGGGAAGCTCCCTGAAGAACATCTTGAGAGCTCCGGTGGTGACGTGGATGTCCTCCCACTTGCTGTCGTTCAGATCCACCGTCTCATCTGACGGAGGGAAGCCGGACCAAGACAGGGTGACGGGAGAAAGAAAAGAGGACGTTAAAGTGAGCGAGAGGTCAGTCTGTGACCCACGAATGTGAACCGTCTCTCCCCCGTGAGGGAGTGGGGTCTGAGGCCGGTGTGGGCAGAGCGCTGGATCCTACCGTGATTCACAGCGAAGCGCAGCTTCTGGATCACTGCCAGGTTCCCGCTCACTCTGTACAAGCCGTCGACATCGAGGCCTGCAGGAGGAGGAGGAGGAGGAGGAGGAGGAGGAAGAGGAAGAGGAAGAGGAAGAGGAAGAGGAAGAGGAAGAAGAAGAAGAAGAAGAAGAAGAAGAAGAAGAAGGAGGAGGAGGAGGAGGAGGAGGAGGAGGAGGAGGAGGAGGAGGAGGAGAGGGGCAGCGAGTGAAATCCCAGACAGACCAGGCCCCACTTTGATTCTATATATTGATGATATACCTGATGTAAAAGAGCGCTTTCCAGAGTCCTCAAAGTCACTTTACAAGAGTTCAAATTATGAAAACATCATACTAAAAATATATTGCACTCAACAATAATCTGCGCATTAAAATCAGTTGTAGCTCTTTGGATGATATATCATAAAGAATACTGTTGCAGGAGTTCATTCTGGATTTCATGGAGGGGGGGACACACACCGATACAGACTCCCATAGCTGGATCGGATAGCGTCGACTCTGGTGCCAATCTATTGAATTCACTTCGGAATTTCTATACTATATACATTATATACTGGAATTTTAATTCCTCTTTAAGTTTTGACAAATTATTTGCTGCATTAAAAAGGTCTACACTTGAATTGGAGTTCCTGTTCATTTTTAAAGATGTTTTACCAAGTTGCTGGTGCACGATTTGGTGCAAGATCCCTTTATCTCTAAACTGCCTGTCTGTCTGTCTGTCTGTCTGTCTGTCTGTCTGTCTGTCTGTCTGTCTGTCTGAGCTAACAGAAAGAGCATGATGTCCACAGAACTTGAGGTCTACATTTGTACCGAAACCAAACCCCACGATGTCACAGAGCCTTATGAATGATGACGTGTGTTTACATAAGGACGCATCAAACCAAACAAACCAAATCAGATAAGTGTTTGGGAATTTCAGCCTCTAAGATAGAACTGGAGCTTCTACTCTACAAATAGTTATCTATGCTGGACAAATAAAAGAGTCCACACATTAGTGGCCCGGTGCCGCTCATACCTGTGGTCTCCACGTGGTCGATGCACGTTGTGACAAAGTTTGGTACCGATGTGGTCTCCCGCTGGCACAGGCTGGTCAGACTGCAGCCGAACACCTGATCTGTGAACCACCAAACACACGTTCATTTGTGACTCGTCCTCCGTCCAGCGGCGAGCGAGGACTCGCCGTCTGCCGCCACGCATTCAAACAGAGACACGCGTCCACGTCTCTTCATTCCGTCTGAATACCTTTGATGTAGCCCTTGTCCCGGACGGCCTGGTAGGTGGGTCGACGCGTCAGGAACTTCTTGAGCTTCAGCCGGGTTTTCTTCTGGTCCGATGAGTCCATGCTCACAGAGGTCTTCATCACTGAGGAAGACGGGCAGCACGTGAGTGGGTTTCCTGGAGTCACGAACAATAAACACTATCGCAGTAGGTCTTCTCCTCACGGGCCTCACCTCGGTTCTTCTTGGAGTCCCGGTGGTCTTTCTCCTTGTCCTGTTTCTCAGCTCCCGGAGACTCAGGCATGTCCTCCTCGATGGCCTCGTCTGACTCCCAGGCCTGGACAGGAGGACACACACACGTTCTGTTAGATACACTCAGACTACATTTACTTTTAAAAAGGGACAGTTTGGATTTTGTGAAGTGGGCTTGTATGAGGTACTTCTCCATAGTCGGTATTTCCCACAGTAGATGGAGATGGAGAAACAGGAGAACCAGCACAGGAGCAGAGCGATGTACTGATGTGGATGTATTTTAGACGACTAAAATAATCTATATCTGTTTACACGTTGGCTCGGTTTAGAATATTTTCACTGCTTTATCTTCCCGTCAGACTCTTTCTGACGGGGAACTGGAGCCGCCGTATCCATCCAGGCTCTCCTCAAGCCAAAAATAGTAATTTAACCTCGTAGAACACGTGAGTTTCTGCCTCGGTTTGTCTGTGTCATTGTGTGACTTTGGTGTTTTAAAGTTAGTTGGGATTCTCTAAAGTCACACAATAACACAAACTAAGAGATCGAGGCAGCGATAAACCAACAACTAAGTGTTCTGTGAGGTAAAAAGACGTTTTTATTTTCAATGAGCCTGCTTACTTTGAAGAGAGCATAGATAACGGCTTCAGGTCCCCATCATAAGGGCTGTCTGCCGTTATCTATGCTCTCTTAAAGGTAAAGCTGTGAATATCTTCTAAATATAGCATTCACTTAGCCTGACCGTCCACAGCAGCACATCGCTTTGCTCCCGTGCTGGTACTCCTGTTGGTTTCTCCAAACTCCATCTACTGTAGCAACACACCGACTATGGACTGACTCATACGACCCCACTTAGAAAATATCTTAACTATCACTTCAAGGCCCATTAGCTCCAACCCAGCGTGCAGCAGGAGTAAAGAGGCGACACTGAGGAAGAGCAGATAGACACTAATGAAAGACGCCCCCTCACATGTGTGTTGATGGTCTCCGTGAGGGCCCGGTACCAGTCGTTGATGACGCTGTCGATCTCGGACTGGATCAGCAGCTCAGTCCCCTGACGGGTCTTCAGCTGAGGGAGGAAAAAAGTCTGCGTTTACTTTCTTTTGACCCCATTAACCACACAGTCTGATCTAGAGGGGATTGGGCTGCCGCTCCGTACCTCGATGACGTGTTTCTTGCTCGACTTGTCCTTGGAGGCCCAATCCACCGACCCCCCCCGCAGGTCAACGGTGAACTCGGGCTTCGACTGGTTGCCCCCAAACTTCTGGAATCAACCATCAACAGTGTGACTTGGTGTTTCAGGGACATTTGTGCGTTTGTGTTAAAAGCAAGAAAACCATTTGTGATGTGAATTTCCACCCAATTCCAACCGGTTTTTAGAAGCAGGTGTCACACTCTTAAACACACGTCTTTAGTATTGAGTTACACAAGAAGCAAAAACACTGTTAGTTGTTATTTATACATTGTGCATTTTAATTAACTTTTGGTTAGACTCTTAATAATAAACACAATTCAAGCCATTTCAGTTACTTTTAAGGTCTTGTGATGTTTGTTTTTTTGCCAGTGTTTTAGTTGAATTTGAATATTATTACCAAAACATTAAGAGGAAAAAAATTGATATGATGATAATTGTTTTAGCCTCATAATTATCGTCTCATGTCATCAAAAGTGATCTACGATTGCAGTTGGTAAACCTGACTTCAGACCAGTGAGCTGCTATTCTGTCCGGTTATCACACAGAGCTTTAGAGAAATCTAAACGAACATGTGTTGGAGTAGGATGCTGGTTAAAGGGTCCTTGTGGCATGTCTTTCCCCATCTGTGTCTCCTGTCATCTCTCGAACAAAAGAAAGCATCTAACAGTGATATTTGACGTGTTTTCTCGCTAAATCCAGAACATAAATCTAAATGGAATTCTACTTCACAACCTCTCAAAGGAGTTCAAAGCTGACTTGAATCCTTCCATCCAATTTAAACCTGCGTTACGTGATTTGTTTACAACTTGTTGGGGAGCTGAAACAAGCTGTAAACACTGACATGTATCATCACATTAGAAACTTGTTATGGCGAACATGTTAGCCATCTGTTGCCTATTTACACACACTTCAGACACAGAGCCACAATAGAATGCATTTGGAGTCGCGTTTTGTTTCCACCCCACTAAACTTAGTCCAGAACATCTCTCCTTATAGCTCAGATTTTGGTCTGTACCAACTACCGAGGGCTCGTTAGCTCCCTTTAGCTCGTAACAACCTTTTTCTGTCTGCTGTTTGGTAGTGAGGTGTCAGGTAGTGAGGTAGGTAGGGAACCGCAAAGTCGGGTTCACATTATACATTTGTTATTACAAACATGTGGATTAGTGCAGCTTTTTCACACACACACACACACACACACACACACACACACACACACACACACACACACACACACACACACACACACACACACACACACACACACGTTAAAGCAGGAGTGAATGAAGGACATGGAAGACAGGCAGGAGGAGCGGCACACGCGTGCAGAGAGAGAGAGGACATACAGCGGCAGCCTGCACAGGCCTACAGTTCACATAGGAGACAGCGGGGCGGGGCTTGACCGAGCGCTTCCAGTTGCTAAGGAGAGTGAGGAGCAGCTCGGGGATGGAGCCGCTGCGGTAGTAAGACTTCAGGAGGAGAGGAGAGAGGAGAAGCAATGAACAGAGGAGGACACATTTCACAGTGCGGGTGGCAAATGGGGGAGAGAGAGAAGTAACACAGAGATGAACGCTGAATGCTAAAGAGGAAATGAAGCTCAGAAACGTCACAGGAACATGAGTGTCCTGGGGCTGATGGGTATACGTACCCAGCTGGTGCTGCCCCCTTGGCCCTTCGCGAAGAGCAGGGAGGAGCCCTGCAGCACTGTCCACGAGGAGGTCCAGTTCTTCCTGTATGTCACAATAAAAATACATTGCATTAAAGCTGTCGTAATTCAGACGGGCCTCTGGATTTTCTGAGACAGGTTCGTTTCCCACCTGACTTTCTTTCCATTCTCTGTGATTTTGGTGACATTGAGGACTCCGCACTTCTCTGAGGGCTGAGGAGACACAGACGCAGGTAAGAAGTCGTGTGAACACAACACACACACGCACACACACATCCGCACGCTGAAGCTTGAGAAGCAAATGGGACTTGATGTCATGTCCAAATGTCACCAGCAGAGGGCGCCCTAACACCGCCGCAAAGTGAATGTCTGCATGTGATGGTGCGTGGCGTTAGATGTGATGGGAGTTAGATGTGATGGGAGTTAGATGTGATGGGAGTTAGATGTGATGGGAGTTAGATGTGATGGGAGTTAGATGTGATGGGAGTTAGATGTGATGGGAGTTAGATGTGATGGGAGTTAGATGTGATGGGAGTTAGATGTGTCATGTGGCAGATTAGAGGAAGCAAATGCAATGGAGAGAAAGATGTGTTTTTATTTGGATGCAGGCGGATGATGATGGTTGTGGTGAGTGCAATGCGTTGCAATGCAAGCTGGGATACTGACGGTCGACGGGTGCTTAGGAGATGAGGGGCAGGAGTCAGAGTCTGGAGAGCTCTGCTTGGGCGCCGGAGCACACTCCTACCAACAAGAGGCACAACATGATGAGTGGCTAAGAACTACCGGGCGGACTACGAGACACGTGAAGACAAAGTGTGAGTGTTAGTGAGGAGGAGAGGACGGACCAGGAGCCTGGAGAGGAAATCACAAGGTCGCAGCGGACGTTAGCGTGGGGGTCGTCAAAGGGTGAGGATGAAGGGAAGGAAAGTTAGGATTTAGGTTTGCAAAAACAGCATGCGTTGGAACTTCTGGACATAGGTTAATTCAGAGTTAGAGATTGGTGTCAAGAGGCGGCTCTCCTTCCTGTTGTTCCAAGATGATCAGATGATTGAGTCAACACACGGCTTTGATCGTCAGAGATTACCACGGCTATTTAACAAGGCGTTCTACGGGGCACACGGGCGGGGAATCAGCACGGGTCGCCTGTTGATTAGAGGGGAGGCTCTGTGGGGTACCAACTTTATCACGGCAAAGAGAGAGACCGACACTCCTCTTGGGCGCGTCGGAAGTGAACCGCCAGAGTTTGAGCGAGAACTGCAATGAAACCGCCACAGAGTTAGCCTCCAGGAGAGTTAGCCTCCAGGAGAGTTAGCCTCCAGGAGAGTTAGCCTCCAGGAGAGTTAGCCTCCAGGAGAGTTAGCCTCCAGGAGAGTTAGCCTCCAGGAGAGTTAGCCTCCAGGAGAGTTAGCCTCCAGGAGAGTTAGCCTCCAGGACATTTACCCCGCTCTCTACACACAGTTTCCCCCGATAAACTTGAAGTGTATGCCACAGAGTTTATTGAGCTTTTCAAAAACAAAATATGAAAGTGAAGTTTGTAAGAAAAAAAGAAAAAAAAGTCTTGTGGCTTTGAAGTGAGCACGGATAACGGCTTCAGTTCCCCGTTAAAAAGTTCTGTAAAGCAGCTAAATATTCTATGTACAGAGTACACTTATACTGATATTGACTTGTTTTTGTACGTGTTTAAAATAAGTATTGTTGCTGTCCTCGACCACAGCAGAAGTACCTCATACAACCCCTCTTCAAAACATCCAAACTATCACTTTAAGGGTCCTCAAAGATAACACTTTGTTGTTGAAGAGGCAAACAACAAAATCTAATTCAAACGGCTCGAATCCAAGAGGCTCATGCTGCTCAGTGAGATATAGTTACACATATAGAGAACTGTGTAACCTAATGCTGTGCAACATAAACAGACAGGTGACAGGACAATATCATCAAAAATGTGCATTTAGTCTGATTACCTGTTGAACAGTGTTGAGTCTGTTAGACGTGTGAAAATGTAATATTTGAAACATTTTACAGTGAAATATATTGGTTCATATACTGTATGTATCAAAATGTGTTGTATTTTTTCTGCCTGGCCCTATAACGCTGGGAGGGCCCAGCAAATACATGCGTCTGGTTGCATCATGTAAAATGTAGGATCCGGTGTTTCTGGAGCTCGATTTATAGCTGGGACTAAAAGTCGCTTTAATTTAGAGGAGTCTTTTAAGGATTTGTCTCTCTTAAGGGCCACAACTCTCCAGGAGGACAACACTAACTCACTATGGCACTGTCTGCTAATGGAGGACCTTGTTCTGTGGGACTTCTCTTTAAGCTACATCTGGACAGAAACTAGCTGTGATCAATGCAAAACAGACAACCAAAAGAGGGTTTTCATTGTCCGACGACAACATTTAAAACAACACGTTAACACTACATGTACTACATGTACCTGGTTTTCCCTTCAATAATACGCCATCCTTTGGAAAGGTTCCCAAAAGTAAAAGAGAGACAAATCTGGTGTGAGCCTGTTCATGAACGCATCATTAGCACCAGGGGATTAAACTCACTGCCAATAAGACAAGTAATGGAAAGAGCAGACGCACAGCCTGCCAGAAAACCTGCGGCGATAAGAGCGCCCGTTTCCACGACTATCAGACCCCCGACGGTCCGCGTTACCTCATTAGTGCTCACATTTCCAATGGCGCCGCCTTTTAGCCGCGTCTTACCTTGTCGTTCAGGTCCAACACGTAGGTGCTGTGTCTCCACTTGGTGAGGACGATGGGGTCCTGCTGCTTCCTCTCCAGACTGCGGCTCTTGGGGACCTCGCCGGACTGAGGGGAGAGGTTGTACTGCGGAGACAGAGAGGAGAGCTGTAAGACGTCACAGAGCTCCCGTAGCACACCCCCGTCGGCATCCATGCCCTCCCCTACCTCTCCTTTCACTATCCACAGCACCATTGGACAAACGGACTTGTCCTTACAGCCCAGGCATTGTCTTGGACCGTCCGCCGAAGGCACCGATGTCTGCTCTACTGTCCACTCACGGGCCACTCTATTCAGATTAGCAAGGAAAGGGCCGGTAATCGTCCCGTCAACCGGGGTTCAACGTAAACTTGGCTCCGGAGTGAGCTCGTCAGACGCTCATCCACTTACATTAACGGGGTCAGTCTTAAGAGTACACAGCGGGAGGAGTCACACAAAGAGGTGTCACTGGGTGATGTAATATGAGAGGGTTGTCCAGTAGCTGTAAAATGGGGTGTGATGGATGTAACCGGACAAAAGGACAGCTAGTGTTCACGGGATATGTCCGTAGTCTTACCTTGGGCAGTTCCCATTCGGACCTGGATCCGTCCGCGCTGTAGTAGTAAGGCCGGCCCTGTTCATCCACATGTTTTATCCACTGCCAACACAAACACCAGTCAGCATCCAGGGAAAAAAAGGGGGAAATATCTGCATATTCACACGCACGTGTCTGGACAAGTGTTGTCCATCTAGAAGTCGGCTGGTTAATCAAACGTACCTTCTCTTGTGTGTATTCGGAGACGTAGAGCGTGTGTCCGTGTTCATCCAGCTCCTCAGACCAGCCTCTAGGGGGCGACCCGTACTGGCTGTCAGACTGACTGGAGTGGGTGCTGTGACAGTTTTCCTCTGAGGACAGCGGCTGTGGAGGACGGAGGACCAGCGACGGAGGGCTTTATGATACAAGCTTTGTACGTGGTTCATTAGCAGCCCGTTAGCGTAGCAGCGACTGGAAACGGTTAGCATGGCTCTGTCAAATTGTTCTTTTTGCACTTCAGTTTTTGAGCCAGATCAGCAAACAACAGTATAACGAGTTAATATGGGAGCTTTAGATTTGCTGGGAGGCACATTATTTTACTTTTGGACAGAGTCTATCGGTTTCTCGTTTACAGTCTTGCAAAGCTAAGCTAAGCTAGCAGGCTGCTGTCTGTAGCCTCATATTTACAATAAACTCATCATGGAAGCAAGTAAGAGTATTTCCCAAAACATTTTTTTAAATAATTACATGACTCAATGTTGCGTCTTTGTAAACAACGTTGCAATGTAATAATTAATTTTCAATGAATGGTTATTACCATTTATTACTGATTAACATGTACACTTGATAAATTGATGAATTTGTTGGTCTATGAAATGCAAAAGAAAATGCTAAAAATGCTGGTTATAAATATTTTTTAAATGCAAAGATATTCAGTTTCAATGATATAAACAGAAAAGAAATCCTAATTTTTGAGATTCAGAAACCAGCTTAAACATCAACATTTATGTTGATTGACTCATCACATATTCACCACTGATTATATTCCAATAATACTACATACAAAGTAAACATATTATGACCACCTTTCTGCCCCTAACGTAATACTAAAGGAAACCACCACATGGGGGCGGTGTTGGATAGTTAGGAAGAACTCTACAACCTGACCGGAAACCATGACTTCCCCTTATCAAAGGCACTCTTGTTTCCTTACCTTCAGTAACCACAAGCACGTGTTAAAAGTCATTTGAGGTCCACCACAGCCTGTGTGTTTAACACCGACAGCCATACAGTCCATTTACAGGCTGTTTATGTCCTCAGACTTCTCCTCACATACAATCACACACCTACTGTTGCGTTTCCCAGGGGTCAAAACAGGAGGGAATTTGTGGCAACGTTTGTGTGCCCTATGTCCATGCTACTAAGGAAGCCCTGAGAGGCAAGTGTGAAAAAAAAGTTGTCTGATTAAAAAAAAATATTCTCCAGTGTTTATGACTAATAAGCAGTTGAAGAAAGTTTCCCCCCAGGATAATCTTATTAAGTTTCACAGATAAAAAAGTAACGTAGAAAGATTATCCTGGCAAACCGCCAGTTTTGAAGAGAAAATAATTAAGATCAGACTTAAGAAATGGATCACCAGAAAAATTAAAATCTCACTTGCCTCTCAGGACTTCCGTATGCTGCCCAACTAGAAGCTTTTATTATACAGACGTCACAGTCTCACGATTAAATGATGAACCGTTTTATTGCTAAAAATGGCTCCGACTGACCCTCCCCTCCCCCCCTGCCTCACCTCGCTCTCCGCCGTGCCCTGGCTGTCTCCCCGGATGCTGCTGCTGCTGCCGCTGGCGTCCCTGGTGCGCGGCGGCTTCCAGGTCCGCTCCCCGCTGGCCCGGTTGTAGTAGAAATGTCTGCCGCTGAGGTCTTTGTGGGTCTCCCAGTCGCCCAGGATGTGGAGAGGGGAGCTGGAGGGTATGGGCGGCAGGCTGGACTGAGAGAGCTTCAGCTCCTGGAGGTTGGTGTAGACCGGCGAGTCGGACCGGCCCTGACCCGTAGGTGATGTTGTCTGGTGGAGGAAAGGAGAGAGGAGGTCAGATCATGAACAATTCTGTGCAACTCCTCAGGTTTTTAATAAAGATCTGAACGTTGCCCCACAGTTTTCCCCCTGACTTCTACAGAGAAGTGTCCTCTACTTCAATGATATTGCAGGAATTTCACAACCGAAAAACCCTCCAGAAACCCAACTTCTCTCTCTTAGATCAGTGAGTTATGAGTCTCTCTGACCGTCTGCACGGCAGGATGCAGCTGCTGATCAAATCACACGCCACATGTGGCTCGCAGATATTTAAAAAACCGCATCAGTCACATTCTGATCAGGTCCTCCGAACGGATGGATTCGGCACAGTAACATAATCATCCACCGCTCTACTCGGAGACCTGGGACAAATAATATGGACATAAAAGGCTACCGCTATTAGCATGCGAGAGCTAACGCGTGTAGCACTTCTCAAAACAGAAGTTACAAAGAAAAGAGAAAGAGGGAGATAGTAGAGACAGAGAAGGCGATAAGTGATCAGAAGCTAAATTAAGTGTAGAACACATTAAATACAAGGAAAGCAAATGGATTTCTTTCACGTTAACTTCTAAATCACTTCTATAAGTGAGGAAGCACAGTGTGAGATCTGAACCTAGCTTTGGTTAAAAGCCTTTCTGCAGAGCTCTGGAGCAGCCACAGTTGAGCTGGAGAAGATGTACAGAGGAAGTTGATCGAGATGCTGGTGGGGATTCAGATTAACAAACAGCAACCCGGGGTCACTGAACGCAGCTTTACAGTAGCTGAGGCGCGACGCGGTGAAACTGCGGATTCTCCAAATCTTTAGGCTGAAGCAAGAATTCCCTATTTGGATGGAGCGGGACTGAAGAGCAGTGACTTCACCTGGACCTCCACCTTTGTGTTGGAATCACAAATATAATCACTTTTCCCCGGTGGATAACGTTGTACAATCCTCTCTCATAACTAGTGAAATCTGACTCCCGGACTGGACTCGCTGCAGGGTTTTCTCTGCAAGCGACAAACGTGGCCCCTGCAGTGTCAGCGTGGACGCACCTCAGAGACGCTTCCAACAGTGTGGTCTCTGGAAAAAAACTTGGCAGCATCCGAAGGCCACTGCACAAAAGCTAGAACGCTACGTTACCATGGCTACGGCTCAGAGCATTTAACGTGGTTCTGAAATGCTCCTTTGACTGACGCCAGCTTTGTGTCTCTGCAGCACCAACCGTTCTGTCAGACGTCCGACCACCAACGAGTTAATATCAGAGGCTGTGCCAGCAGCACGCCTCTCTCCTTCTGTTTGTTACAGGTGAGGAATGTAGGGGGGGGGGGGCACTTCAGTCAGAGGAGCTGCACTGTTGTCAGGACACAGATGGGACTTCCTGCCGGTTTTTGGAATAACAGGAATATTTTTCACAGAAATGATTATTTAATATCCTGCACACATTCCGGAGCGGAGGGAAGGATTCAGCCGCGTCCTGCTGTTTTCGGTTAGGTTTCACCTGCTGCTCCTCAGCTCCAGTCCAACGCCCGGCGAGTCCAGCGTCGGGGTCAAACCGCCGAGAGGGGACCGTTCGGCTGACCTCGGGGTTCAGGCTCCCGGGCTGCGACCGCAGCAGAGCCAGAGAGCCGCAGCTCTAACTGGGTTTGACGGTCGAGTGAGGCCCCGAGTGTGAGGCTGGGACTGAGGGCCGCAGACTTATCTGGACTTTTATGGCTCAAGCTCCATAAAGCACTCGATCAAACATTTCCCATAATGCAACTCGGTACGGTTTTTCGTTGTGATCACAGGGGTTGTTTTCTCAGACTTTGACAAAGCTCCCTCCAGAGCCACAGACGTTCTTGTGCAACCGTTTCCACAGTAGTACTCCCTGTATCGGATAATCGGCTCTTAATGTGGAGAAACTGTGGAGTACCCCTTTATAAACACACGCACGCACCAAATGTGCCAACAATGGTAGAAAATATGAAATCTGCTTGCAAGTAAACAACGCAGGCTTTCAATACTTGCAAATGTTTGAAGAGGAGGGAAACACTCAACACGTTTAGATCGACACACAAAAGACACAACGTCTGTCTTGTTTACAAGAAGGCCCACGGTACCTTTAATCTGACTGTTCACTCAGACGGTTAGTTTGGGCTCGGACAAACTCAAGGAAAAGGTCAGGTCTCAGTTGAAGACTAGACCTCTAAATAAGGATGAGAGCGAGGGGGAACGTGCACCATTGTTGGACAGTAGCTAAACCACGCTGCTCACCTCGATGCAATTAACAAAGTGTATATATATATATATAGATATAGATGCGGCTGCGGCTATTTGTGTACCGTTCAGCTGTCAAACCAGAGAGCCTGACCCGGCCGTTGAGCTGACAACAGCAGAGCCAAAACCAAGCACCGGCCACGGGAAACCGTTAAACACTTAAATATGTCTCTGGAAACATTAGAGGCGTGAGACAGGCTACATAGCGAGGTGCTTGATTCATATTCAATCAGCTCTGCCATCAGAGTTCACGAGCAGTGACTGACAGTTGTGTCCTCGGCTCTGATTGGCTGTTTTCCTTCAGGCACGGTGGGATCTTGCAAATGTCATTAGGAGCACGAACAGGAGGCAGAGGACACCGCCCCCCCAAACCCCCACAGCTTGAAAACACAGTTTGAGCAAATATGACAAGTTGTAAACTGCTGCATTAATGAAAAAGAATACGCAGATAAATTAAAATGAGCTCGGTGACTAACTGCTCCCTTGAATCTTTAAATAGAAGTGATATCAAGAAACAATAGGTGCCCTCCTTCTGCAAAGACGGCCCGTTCTGTATTGGGCTGAAGCAACGTGCAGCATATGCTGAGAGAAGCCCAACACATGCCTGGAACAGCAGGAGGCAGCGAGGGCTCTTTCCTGCACAAAGTCATCAACTGAAGTCAACATCAAGAGCTTTACTGGCAGAGCGCAGTCAGCTCTAGCATGTGCTCCTTGTCCAGACGGGCAAACTGCTACCTGGAATTCAATTTAACAGTTTCAACGGAACAAAGCTGGCAACGGCGGAAAGTTCTCAAATTAGAAATGGATACTTTGAGGGGGAAAAAGGACACCGGGAAATGAATAGTTACGGCACACGAGATCCAATCTGGTGGCAAAGCAGACCCCCCCCCCACTCCACCTGTTCTATATTAAGAGTGGACACTGTCATGATTAAAATATCACCGTCCACATATTTTCCTGTCCCTCCTGTCAGGTCCCTATGGGCTGGGTCACCTTGTGTCCGGAGCTGCACACAAACACCTCGTCGTCGTCCTCCCCGGCTCTCCTGTAACCTCGGAATGTACTGAACGCACGACGCATGGCGATGCACGGCGGCCATCAGGTGTGACAGGAGACCCTTCGCCTCCCTCCGAGGCACACGAGCTCCATGTTCTTTAGCTTTTCCTTCTCCCCTCCTCCGTCCCGTCCTCCTGGCTGTGTGAACGGTGCGGCTGTGACGGTAGGGAATCTGAGATCGACTGTGTGACAAGAGGCGAAAGGGGGAACCGGATCCGTCTGCCTCACAGGAACACGGAGTGCGGCGTGCAACACATCTGACGCAACAGGAAACGGCGTTGAACAAGTCAGAGCTTCCTCTCTCGGAGAGAGTGTCTGTGTGGAGTCAGACACGGCTGACAGACAGACCGGTCCTCTAAAGGACCGCTGCATCTTTCACCTGGACAGATGAGTGCGAGGGAGACCATCGATTGCGCAACAACGTATCGCAAAGTTGTTGTCTAGTTTGAGAGGGGGGGGGGGGGGGGGGGGGGAGAGCAGAGGGGAAGTAGGCAAGAGGAAGGAAGACAGAAAGGGATGTGGCAGAATAAAAAGTGAGATGAAGAAGTGATGGTGTCTATTAGTATGCTCGTGTCTGTTATGCACATCTTTCAACAGCGCTGGCCTGTCTGCTCTGTAAAACATGCTTTGAAAGACATATCTGATTTTGAATTACTAACAGAATATTTAAGAGGCTGGAGGACGTTATGACTGATGTACCGTCGTGCTGCAGACCGTAAATGCAGGATGAGGCCTTTTAGTATTAGCACCTGGTTGATACTATATTCCTGAGGTTTTAAAAATATAATAGATCATATCTTATATGCATATTTATTTTCTAACATAAACACCTATTTATCCTTAAGAGGGCAGGTTAGGATTGAGTGGGTCTTTTCTTTCTAACATAAACACATGCGATACTGACATTGTCTGTTTAAATCCCTTAAACTCATCTCATAAACAAAAAATCAAAAATCAAATATTTTGTTTGTGTTGTTGCTGCATAGATTTAATGATTTTAAAGCAATGAATACTTAGAGTAACTCATAATCACATTATAATGCGTTATAACAGATTATAGTGTATTATAAAAAGATTATGGGAATTATTATCCACTATGATATCTGCAAAAAAACAATAAAAACAAGAGTATCAGTGTCATAAGTATTACGATACTTGACCTTAGAAGTCATTATAAAATAGATTTATAATGTGTTATGATGATTGTCATAATTCATTCCTGCCCACTGCAATAACAATAACACTTTACAATAAATCTCTGGCCAAATGAACCACCCAACTATAGCACCTTTGTTTGACCTTTGTTCTAACCCTAACCCTAACCCTTGGCTACATATTGCACTACTGTTTCGTTTTGTTAGTTAATTTAATATTATTATTCTATTTGTTGTATATATTGTGCATTCTTCTTATTTTCTTATTATTATTCTATTCAATTTCTTGTATATATTGTTCTTATCTTACCTGTATGTAAAAATGCTGCTGTAGCGAAAAGGTTTCCTTTTGCGGGATTAATAAAGTATCTGTCTATCTATGTATAAAGCATGATGAACATATATATATTTACAGAAGTATGTTTAGAATGCATGCTAGATATGGATATTGTAAACATGTCCTCTGCATTCTGTACTGCAGTTTCTTGCAGCAGATACAAGTATATCTGATCTGTGATGAGCTAAAAACTGGCTGCAAATAGATATTATCAGCTCATGGACTAACAACATCCAACAGTGAAAGAAAACTCAACTTTTACATATTCATAACTGGGGGTCAGTGAATCCTTCCCACAATGCACTGGCAGTCCTCTCAACGCCTGCCTTATTGTGGATCGCCCCTGGCTTTGTCCTCAGAGGCGGATCGCTGGCTGGTTTGAGGTGAATGAGATGTGGCAGAGAGCTGGCAAGGCGGGAGAGGAGGGGGGGGGGGGGGGGTCTCCGACGGGTAATTCAAAAAAGAAAGGACCTGGGGGGGGGGGGGGGTGCATGAGTGCTGGATGGAGGGAGAGACGGTGCAGGAGAGAGGGAGGAGAGGTGTGCCGCTGAATGCAGAACACCTCTTAGCAGCAGCCTGTCTGCATGGCCGTGATAGATGAGTCTCAGAGCGCGGGGCCGGCTCCGTGTAGAGTCCACCACAAACGGGATGCATTATGCAGCCTGGAGGGCGAGCGTGGGAACGCCCAACACGGAGACCAGCGACGTGATTCAAGTCAGGGAACCGATGAGAACTGGCTCGCTAATGGAGATTAGACTCGATTGCGTGGAACACGGCTTACTGTAGCCCTCGTGTTTACACCCATGTTGGGAATACTACTCTGGGTCCCCCCCTCCCCCCGCTCCAGCCTCCAGTCCCACTGGGCTTGTACAACCACGGGAAAATACCATAAATTATTCTGTGTGTGTGTGTAAAGAAGCGCAGGTCGGGATGAGGGCAGTGATGGGGATGCGGGGCTGTAGTTGCACCCCGAGCCCCCTAGGTGTCTCTGTCGGGTCGGGTACCGCGAGAGTCTCCCCTCAAGAGCATCCTATCTATGAGGGGAGTGGCGTGCGTGGGGAGGGGAGGGGCTTTCTCCTGGAGCACACATGGCAACCGGCTCTGCAGCATCGCTGCGCTGCACTCTGAGACATCAGTGGTGTCTGAGCAGCTCTTAACGCTTTGGACACATTTGGTCATGCTGCTGCAGCCAATTCACAATGCTAATGCTAATGCTAATGCTAATGCTAATGCTAATGCTGCTGCTGCCACCAGGATCCCGACAGAGACCCCATTACATCAGCTCTCCAGCCCTCACACTGGCTTCTAGTTGGTCAAGGAAGACACAAATCTTAAAACTCGTGCGGTGTATAAATCACTAAATGGCCGAGCCTTGAGATATATAACTGACCTGATGGTACGTTATGAAACTGCCAAGCCTCTTCAGGGTTCAGTGACCAGTCATTTGACCACATCTCAGGCAAATGGGCGCAATTAAGAAAAGTTAAAGCTTGCCCTCTCCTCCTCCCGCTGACGTCCAGATCCATCCCCAAGAGCTCTTGTGTGTTGCGTGGCCCTTTTAGAGTGACCATAAGAGCGCACACTTTGACAGACGGTCACCGTGTTGCTCTTGGTTGACATCAATGAAAGAAGTAGCTGTGTGAAGAATTTAATAAAAATAAGGTTCAAAGAGAAGCTATAACCCGGCCACTTTCTCAAGCTGCCGTTAAGTGGGAACGATTTGACACTGAAATGCATTGTCTGTGGCAGCAGCCCACGACCCATTTCAGATCATTTAGGACCCCGTTATTAGGGCTTGAGACTTTGCGTGAGGCACACAGTAACTTTTAGATCCTCGAGACCTGGCATGCTCGCCTCCTAAAGGACGGTGCCACTAAGAACACAAGATTATCATACAATATACTATCAATATTGTCTTAAAAAGTCAAGTATCCGTCTGGCTGAAGTTCCCTAACTACGCACCACTCCTGTGGAACAGAGTACCAGAGATGGTACGGTGTACTTTTATATGTCTAGCTAACCGTGCACGTTTACCTAGCGAAAACCCTCACTGCTTTAGAGAGGTGTTGATTCAACAGGACCACATGGTGGAGGCTGCGGTCTGTGCTGCTGTGGATTGCATTATATCCAGGTGTTCAGAACATTTTGTCCACCCCGTGTACAGTACATCAATGGGTCAGATTATTAGGTGCACTTCATAATCTCACAGTCACAGTGTATCGTCTGTGCGTCATATATTGCCTTTTGCGTTCTCTTCCACATCCCCTCAAATAAATATCCCATGTGACACCCTCTCTGATGTAAATGGGTCTTGAGTCTTCGGTTTGTAGCTCACGTGTTTGTACAACACTTGCCTCAGCCTGAGTCGTAGCAAATAAATAGCCTGTCAAATACATGTGGAAGCATTATTCAAACACAGATCTCATCTGAAAAGGTGAGCGCATGTCATGTTGAAGGCCCGCAGACACAAACGGAACCAACGCTAGTAAAAAGAGATGTGTGATGGGGACGATATCCCAGCGGTGACTCTAAAATAATGACTCCGCTCTGTCTTCCCTCATGGATGCGGCACCATGTGTGCGTTTCCCCTTAACCGCGTTACGTAGTGCGATTGTGTAATTGAATGAGATGAAAGCAGGTTAAAGGAAGTGTCGTTGGGAGGTTCGGGGGGGTAGGTGGTGTGGAGACTGACGGAGCTGCATCTGTGGCCATGGCGACAGTCGCGCTCGCGCAGCCAATCGAATGGGGGGAGGGTTGAAGACGGGCAGCGGGTGTTAGGGGGAGCCGGCACATCAATCCAGTCTGCTCCCTCTGTTCTTTTGTCCTCCGTCCTCTCATCCTCCTCCGCTGACCTCCTCCCACCTCCTTCATCTCCCGCTTCCCTTTCCCCTCTCCAGCTCTTTTTTCTGCAAACACGCGCACACACACTCCGCTGCATCCTCTGATGATCATGCACCAAACCTAATCCAGGAGGTATGATGCTGATCATGATGGTTGTGTCCATATTACCAGATTAACATATTCCTGTTTGTTTGTTTATACATATATATATACATACATACATACATACATACATACACACACACATATATATACACACACACATATATACACACACACACACACACACACACACACACACACACACACACACACACACACACACACACACACACACACACACACACACACACACACACACACACACACACACACACACACACACACACACACACCTTAGCAACCAGTTCCAGTCTTGTGCTGTAGTTCAGCAAGGCATTGTGTTAAAACAACGTACACGGGTCAGCCAAACACGAGTGGAAAAAAATAAAGAATATTCATTGAAACCCTGAGATGAAAGTGAGTCAGCATCTTTTCTCTCTCGAGGGGATGACGACAGCTACTTTCATTTCACGGATCGGAGGACTCGGCAGGCCTCGCAACCTGGCGGCGACGAGAGCAATTAACCTTTTCTTGGTCCCGGGCTGATAGCGCTCGGGCCAGAATGTCAGTCAGTGTCTGTGGAGATGCACCGTGCTCGAGATAAACCTCCAGCGGAGAGGAACTGGTCCTATGGACACTGCTCCTGCTGCCTGGATACCGCAGACAAACTGCTGCGAGGCTGCAGAAACAGGGCACTTTGGTAGATTAGAGCACAGAGCGGTTTAATAGTGGAGCAAACGAGCTGCGGCAGACAGCCAAAGTGGAAACTTTGTGTCAAAAAAGGGATCTGTTTTACATCATTTCAGATCCCCTTTCGAATCTCTGCTGCTCTGTTCATGTCTTCCGTGCTGTGCCTCTCCAATCCCATTTCCCTCTTGAAATGTTAATGAGCGAGGAGGGAGAGGGCGGGTTGTGCAAGGACGGGGGAAGCCTGCAGTCTTGTGTGCATATGGGGAGACGCCGGGCATTGGCCAAAAACCAGTCTGTCGTACTGGGCCGCGGTACGAGGGGGCCAGTAAGCGGGCTTAACTGGAGCGGGGGGAATCAAACAATTCATATCTGGGACAACACGTCCATGGTTATTTTATAGGCACCCAATGGATCGCAGGCTTTGGCTTCTATTTTTGGGGCTAAGCTAAACTAAACACGGACGAGCCAGAATCAGACAAACGCCTCCTTCACAGTCCGGTTCCTCTTTAAAGCCTATGGAGACATTCCTGGAGTGGGCTTTTTAAAATGTCTGGGTGTGCATCACAAATAACAGCAGGTCAGGTCAACGCAGGAGCGTACAGCTGCTGCGTGTGTGTGCGTGTGCGTGTGCGTGTGCGTGTGCGTGTGCGTGTGCGTGTGCGTGAAGATGCACGCTTGTGAGACACCGAGCCGGAGATGGTGTGTGTGATTGCATAATGCTGCTCACCGTCAGTGAGCGTGATATGATTTGTGCAACGAGCAGCTTGAGGCGGGGCCACCTGCAGCACCTGGGCGTGCTTCGTCTCGGTGGCCCCTGGCGTGGGTTTCTTTTCCGGCTCTGTGTGATCATCAGATCAGTGCAGCCCGGGCACACACAGCTTGGAATTAGGCGGCCACCTCCGGTTCTGAAAAGTGGAGCCAATGCTGAATTGTCTTAAACCTGCATTCTGTCTACTGACCACCAGGGGGCGACTCCTCTGGTTGCATAGAAGTCTATGAGAAAATGACTCTACTTCTCTCTTGATTTATTCCCTCAGTAAACATTGTAAACATGAGTTTATGTCTCAATCTCTAGTTTCAAGTTTTCTTCAATACAGCATGATGTTCATTTAGTAACTTATGGTCCATTTAGAGTCAAACAGACCATAAAGCAGGGGATGCTTTAGGGCGGGGCTACAAGGTGATTGACAGGTTGCTGACGCTACCAGTGACGTATACGGCGTCTCTACTTCACTCTTCCACAGACCAAATATGGTCACTTCTATTCTTTGGTTGTAAAAAACCAAGATGACGACGGCCAAAATCCGAACTTGAAGCTTCACAACCGCAGCCGCTAAACCAATGGGTGACATCACAACGACTGCATCCACGTCTTATTTATTATTTAGTGCCGTAGTACTCACTACTGATAGCTGAATGGGCGAGCACTAGTCAGTCACAACAGCTCTTTGGGTTTACTTGCCCCTGGAGTGTCCTTCATCGTACACCATTTGGTTCCATAAAAAAGCTAAAAAGCTAACAAGCTGGCTCTTGGTCAGTCAGTAAATTCCAGTGACCAGCAGGCCTCTCCTGTGAGAAACACACAGGGGAAAGGAGTGAGACGGAGACTAGGAGTGCACGAGAGCCAGAGACTCCTACGTTTGTCCCTTCGAGCGGAGGTCAAGGGCCACAGATCAACACAGCAGGAGCCGCATCCCGGTGCCTCCTCCTCCTCCTCCTCCTCCTCGCAAAGACCTTTGACTCCGATACTCTCCGGTCATGAGCCGATGCTCTGCGATCACAGAGCAGGGGGACGGACCGCGGGATGGGATGACGGAGCAGCGCTGCAATCCGTTGCCCATACAAGAGCCCCATGAAAAAAGGGGGGAAGAACGCGATGTGATGGATTCGGCGTACACTCCTGAGAGGAGACGGAGCAGGAAGGGGCCCGATAAATGAATCCTGGCTGCACAAGTCAAACGACCTGCCAGCGGCCTGACAGCATCAATTTGTTCTGTTTAGGGTCTGGGGGGGAGAAAGAATATCGACGACACAGAAGGAAAATTCAATTTCTTTAATGGAACCGGCATTGCCAAATCTCTCTTATTACTCACTTTGAGGGGTCTTTGCCGATCAAAGACTCTGTGTTCAAACCATCGGTTTTCTCCCACCGCAGGGCTAAAACAAACAGAGTGCTGACACCACTTAATATCACACTTTGGGACCAGGAAAACTTGCTTAATTAGTGCCACTGTGGACTGATTTCAGGTCAGCTTTTCAGCAATAAGCGCATCAATATCATGTTCCGCACAGGAAACCAGCCCGCTGCACATTCGACAGAGACATTTACAGCTGGTGTCTGATCCAACCACCCGTGGCTCTGGCTATAAACAGAACAGCAGACAGCGCCACTGTATTTTAAGAACTATTTTTGCTCCCGGAATTATTATTTCTCGCCGTTTCTTGGTGGCAGGGAGCACCGAGAGACTTAGCGGCATTCCTGCGTGGCTGACAGCTGACAGCTAAGCCCTTGGTTAATGACTAATCCGGCCCTCATGCCTCCAGCGTGATTGGTTCCAGCTAATTACGCTAGCTCGCTTCCCTGGCTGCTGAATGGCTGGTCGGAGGGGCCGAGGGAAACGCAGTGTGGATGGCGGTGGCCTTCAAGGTGCAGCAGGAAATGTGATGGATTGATCATTAGAAAACTAATTTGCAACCATTTAAAAAAAAAAAAATCA
Organism: Ophiodon elongatus; assembly: GCA_016806645.1. NCBI lineage: Eukaryota > Metazoa > Chordata > Actinopteri > Perciformes > Hexagrammidae > Ophiodon > Ophiodon elongatus. The sequence continues at coordinate 2,034,108 of JACSYO010000396.1, read as the reverse complement.
AATCAGAAAGCCCAAATATTTGAAGGTTCCAGCTTCTAAAATGAGGACTTCCTGTTTTTTACTTGTTTTATATTGTAGTAAAGTAACTATTTGGGGGGAGAAGGGGGGGGGGGGGTCTGAAGAGATCCCACTGGAATAAGAGTGTCAAAAAAGTGTTGGTGGATCTAATTTGTGATCGGTTTATTATCCGTGGCCTATTCTGGACCGGTTCTGACTGAATTCATCAGGCCGACATATTTCACAATCAGCCTACATAAGCACCAAGCCAGACTCGAACCGGAGATGTTGCGGTTCACCGTCAGCATCTTAACCTCTTTTCCCCGGCGGCACACCCACACCTCTGTTGGTGACAGCCCTCGTGTGTTTCAGATCCAAACGTTAAGGATCCCTGAAGACTTTTATGAACTATATACAGGAAAGAGCAGCATCGACCACGGGGTCAGTGTCGCACCAAAGCCAGTTTAGATAGAGCCATCAATAGCTAGAAGTGTTTCCACTTGTCATTCACCATTTTACAAACAACATCATGGAGCATTCAGCTTTGACACCACGCACAACAGAGTGTCACAGGATCTTTACAGGAAGCAGACATTGGTCAACCCTCTTTCCTACAGTAAAGCATAACTTGACACTGTATGCAATGCATCCTCGTGTGCCTTACTGAATACATGAAGCGGCACAAACTATATCATAACAGCGCGTAATCACTTAGTGACAGCTCATATTCGACAAAGCCGCAGTAGCTCTCCCTCTCCGTCTCCAGCCGTGGTCTGCAAGGCTGTGGCTTACAGCAGCTTATTAATATTCCCTCACATCTTCCTGCTAATCTGCTCTCTTTATGTGGAAACAGATAGAGATACTCGGGAGGGCTTCTGGAGGCCAGGAGAGACCGGCTTCCCTCTGCACCACCACAGAATCTCCTCTTAAATAAGAAGGCCTTAAATGATCATAAAAGCTCCACATTCAAAGGGAGGAGTTAAAACCAGCTTGGAATACAGCAGTGATTGTTCCATTGTTGAAGTAAAACACAAGTCTGAATTCTCAGGTTCTGCGATTTTTTTTTTTTCTTCTACAATTTAATATCTTGTAACTGTTGGTTGGGGGAAAACAAGACGTGTGAAGACGTCCCCTTTGGACATTTATCAACGGTTTGGAGAAAATAATAGATAAATAGATATTGCAAATAATGTTATGTTGAAACGGTAAAAAAGGGTCAAACCCAAACTGTTGGCAAAAAGTATCATATCACACCGATATTTTCATCAAGAGAGGCCCTCAAACGATCAGACATGGCCCATAGATGTAACAGGCTTGCACCTGCGGGTAGCTAAATCATAACAACCATGCTTGCAACTTAACGGAGACAGCATGCATCCTTCAGTACGAAGCATTAATTATGCCACGCTGAAGTTATCATGCTCATTATTTACCAATAACAGTTAACTTATATTTAAACTAATCCCAGATACACAACAGGGCTCTACGTCCCCGTTTGACTGTGCTGCACAGCCATTGGCCCCCGTCGGAGCCCAGTGCGATGACGATGGTTTGTATAACGTCCCATCGGCGCTGTGGCCAGAGAATTATATTCCACATGTCAGACTTCCAAAGTCCATATAGGTCCAACAAGTACACCTCAGGAACTATCTGCTGACGGCCGCCGCTCTCCATACTGTGATGATCGGGTGCGTCTACCTGTGCGTGTGTTCGTGTGCATCACAAGGTGCGTTTTCACATCTCGTGAACCTGACCGGGAGGCCAGCACCGCGGAACAAAGCTGCAACATTCACACCCTCCACGTGTCTGATGAAACCAATGTAAGCCTCGTCATGTAAAAGGGAAATAGCGCTGGTACCGGGACACAAAGAGCTCTCAGTGCTTCCTGTTTTAGCGGATTAGGCTCCAGAAGAAGCGGATTACGTGCAGCTGTGAAGTTTCTGTGTTGGACTGACGAATTAGTGGCCTCTGTAAACGTGTCGCTAACATCATTACGCCTCACGCAGCGATGGCAGCACGCGGGCCTCGATCCTCTGCAGCTACCGGAGATTTAATTAGTCACTTTTCTGTGAGTCCCGAGCAGCGGAGTGCGCAACTGCATGGCACACTGATCTAAAAACCTATGCTACATTTCAAGCTGGTATCAGTTTTTAAAATAAATAAATAAATAAATAAATAAATAATGGAACAGATGTTCGGATGAAACAACTAATAACTCATGAACAAAAACAGATCCAGTTACTGTCGCCACCGTGCAGCGGCCAGAAATATCAAGAGTGGACCGCAGCAGAGCCGAGATATCAACAACGTTGGATAACAAAGACTCCCCGGTACGCGCTAACATCTCTTTGACGCTGGGAACTATTTCACAGATCACTAAAAGGCCACATTTCTGCTGACGGCACTCAGATTACACGTGTTCAATCCATTCTATCGGGTTGGAGACGCTGAGGGATCATGACACTCATTGATCCACGCTGGACCAATGTCTCGCTACCCTCTGTGGTAAAAGGGTCAAGGGTCACGCTCACTTGAGGCATCACATGGTGAAGTCTATATTGACCGCGTTCCAAATCGCAGGTCAGAACAGCCATAGTAAGCGTGCGACCCCGCACACTGCAGAAATACGACCGGATGCAGGAGAACATCCTGGTATTTTTAGCGTACTGCGTTTGACATACTATGTATTGGGACGTACTAAATACTTTTCTGGCATACTAAAGGGTACAGTAGTATGGGTATTGGTGCAAATTCATCATGTGAGAAAGTCTTAAGCACCTGGTGTGACCAAGGATTTTCTAGAGGCTCACTATAGATAACCAGGGGCCAGATAGCCTGGGCCTGAAGGCTTATGACAGAGGCGTCGTGGTGAAAGGCATCAAAACTCAAGCAAAATCAGACCCGTTCATGGGAGAAGAAGAAGATGACAATGGTGGAGTGTATTACTGCAGTGTGAAAAACAAGAAAACAATCCAGGACCAACCCTATTCAAATCAGTCTTCCTGTGACATCAGATAGACATGAGTTGTGTTCCAAATTGCACACCAACATGCTGCGTAATACTCAGTGTGTTCCGCATACTGCCTCCTAATAAAAAGTATACCCTTCATTTTCATGTGTACAGTTGCCATTGCTCTAAAAATACTATGGAACGCGGGGGGTCAAACCCATCAACCCTGAGAAGACCAGTTGTCGGACGTTAGGTATATTTGCCTGTATTTAATCAAAATGTCATACAGTAAAACCGGTTCTGCGTGTACATTCAAGTAAACAAACTCTGAAAGTCATCTTCTCTGCACACAGGGTTAAATTCGGAAAACTATAAAAAAAAATAAAAATAAAAAAAGTCAAAAAGAGAGTTGAATTGTGTGTCCGCTGAAGAAGCATCACTTTGTCACGCTCAACGGTGATTTTCGTTTTCCGGCGTGCACCTGGAGCGCTTGGAACGCAGTGTTACACTGGGCCCTTTTCACCGTTTTATGACATTGTAAAATAGCCAGTGTAAAATACCACGACTATATGTTGTATAATGCTGCCGTACTGAGAGGAAAAACACACATGGCAACCTTTGAATAGCCGCTGTGCTTTTACATCAACATCCCTGTTGTCACCACTGCACGGCTCTCACGCATCCACTAGCAGGTGTATTCCATAAATAAATAAAAAAAATAGTTCCAGTCCAGGTGAGAGGGCATGTTTGGTTGTGTTTTGGAGAACTGGCCCTGCTCTACAGAGTTGGGGGGGGGGGGTTGATTGATGGAGATGACGGAGCAGACCCAGGAGGCCTGGTTGCAGCAGCCCGAGGTCTATTGGTGCCGTAGCACATGAAGTGCGGTGACAGCGCGGGACACGGGGGCTCTTGGTACAGAGGGAAACAATGGCCAGTCAGCCTTCAGTCACTACAGCTGAGCAGCTGACAATGGCAAGAGGAGAGCTGGTGGGGGGGGCGGGGGGGTAAAGAGAGGTGTAAAGAGTCACACGGGGTTGGCTTCTCCAGGCGGGAGGGAGCGGGCCTTAAACACTGTGACACAGGAAGACAGACAGAAAGGTCCTGGAGAGAATAATGGAACCACAGCGGGTCTACTTGACAGCTATGGTTGCCATGGAGAGTGGTGGTGGGCGGAGAGAGAGTAAAGCCAACGCGGCTTAAGTCTTTTCTCGGCCTTTACGGGAGGACCGGGGTGTGTGTGTGTGTGTGTGTGTGTGTGTGTGTGTGTGTGTGTCTCAGGGCCGAGGAGAAAACCCACTCTATGTCAAAAGAATCGCGATCACCCGTGTGCGCCGACGCGCTCAAACCTCGCGGCGGTGGCGGTGGCGGCGGCCACGTCTCACGGCATCAGCTCTGCGCACTGACAGTCTCCGTCCTCGTCAGGCAGCAGCCATTCAAGCTGAACTGCGTTTGCCCTGCAGTTAAGTGAAGGTCGGCTCCTCTTTGTGCTCTCTCTGTGAATCAGTTATGGACTCCTTTTGATGCTGAAAGAGGACACTGGAAACAACCATCAGGCCTCTTCTTCACTTATGCAACCCCCGAACGCTCCACAATAGACGGCCGTGGTTCACCCGGACGCCTGAGGGCAATCGACTCCAACCACTTTAAAAATACACTATGCACAAGTAGCATCAGCAAACCAAGAGTCCCTTCAATGTTTGTACCAGGAAGAAACAGCACGATAGAAGTCGGAATAAGTATTGAGATCATTTACTGACGTAAAAGTAGGGAAACTTACTAGAGTGTCATTATATTATGATATATATACCACGGGACTATTATTACTGATGTATCAAGATGTATTTCAATGCTGGTCAATGTGGAGCTAATTATAATAACTTCCTTTAGACCATGGGTTACTGAGCGAAAGCCTTGTGAGGAGTGTGTAGTGAGTGGGGAGAGGAACAGCAGGATGACAGAGCTAATGAGGAGATAAACATGAGTTGTTTTTGTGCCATAAAACTGCATAAACCACAGATCTCCCTTTCGGCTTGATTAATGTGCAGATTACTTTCTTGGTTAATCCTCTAAAAGGTGCAGGATGTAAATGTACAAATCACAATTTTTCCAGAGTCCAAATTGACGTCTCAAAAAATGTGTTTTGTCTGATCGGACAGTCGAACCTTCAGGGAACAATTGTGAGCAAACCATCACGATGGAAGAGGAGTGGGAACGAAATGATTCATCGTTTATCGATTAGTTCAACTGGTCGACTGATGGTTTCGGGCTCTACAATGCCCGTTTAGAAGGTAAGACTCAGTGTTACTGTGTGTTCATCACTGTTAGATGAAGAGTGTAGACGTTTGTCAGGCTCAACCAGTAAGAGCTCAGTTAGCTAGCTAAAGCTACAGTGTTATTAGCATGTGTCTTTAAGTAAAAAATAAATAAAAAGTTGTAAAAATGCAAGGCCATATATTAACCTATACAACGTGATTTTAATTCTTTTCAGGAAGTTTTTTTTTTTTTCTTAAAATTGTTTTCCCTAAATAAGCTGTCATGACTTCTCCTTATTCTCAATATTCTTAGCCAATTTCCACCACAGACCAAGCAAAAATAATACTGGATCAGGAAGCGTTCCTGAGTGAAGCTCTGCGGCCGTTACCAGAGGCCAAGGGGAGACCCACTAACGCCCGCTCTGCTTCGCCCTCAGCCAAGTCGCTAAGCCAACACATTCACAAAGCTTCTGGACGGTGCCGAACGACAGATACTCACGATGTAGTGTGGGCTCCTCAGGTACGAAAACATGGTCCAAAAAGAAAGAAAACAGAGAGAGAGAGAGCGGCGAGTCCAGTAGGGGCCCGGCGGGGGTCCCGAGTCTGAGGTATGTGGATGTCGCAGCTACTGCCACGGCCTCACTGCAGCCACACTGCCGTCACACTGAGCAGAACAGCAGAGGCCTCGGCGGCCGATTAAAGGATCTTAAGATCTATTTAGGGCCTTTCTGCAGGCTTCTTAAATAGGAGCACTCATTAGCTGAGTGACCTGAGCCTCTCAGAGACACAGAGAGAGAGAGAGGAGGGGAGAGAGAGGGAGAGAGAGAGGGAGCAGATGAAACAGGGGAAGGAGAGAAAGAGACTGAGTGGATTGCTTGACGGGTGGCCATGCTCAAAGTTCACCCGACGGGCCATAATAGGCCAAAGTTCGCGATCCCGGGGTCATAAAGTGTGCGGTTCACACGCTCCAGTCACACAGGCAGACGCTGCTCTGAATGTAACGGAGATATAAGCCAAAAAAACAACCCAATCTCAGCCACAGCAAAAAGCAATTTGAAACCCAATGTCTACACAGCAAATGACATACAACAAGCTGCGATCACCAAAATTGGCACAAAAAAACAACAACAACCCCGCCGTGTTTTCTCTCCTTTGTCGAGTGTCGGAGGAAAGATTATCGAGATTAGATTTTGGAGTTGTGGGTAAATCTGCCACCAGCTGTGTGTGTGAAAACAAAGTGATCACAGCTGATCCCCAGACGCCCCCTTTCACTGCCTCCTCCCAGGCTGTCAGCAGAAAGGTCAGCCAGAAAGCTGAATAATGAGCCGGGTGACAGATTACAGACATTATCTACCTCGTTAGTCCAGCGGCAGACTGGGGGGGGGGGGGGTTGTCTGCCGTGCATTCTCTCTAATGTCCGCCAGGGGGCGACTCCTCTGGTTGTATCGAAGTATATGAGAAAATAACTACTTCTCTCTTGAGTCATTCCCTTAGTAAATATTGTAAACATGAGTTTATGGTCTCAATCTCTAGTTTCAAGTCCCCTTCAATACAGCATGATGTTCATTTAGTAAATTATGGTCCATTTAGAGTCAAACAGACCATAAAGCAGGGTACGCTTTGGGGCGGGGCTACGAGGTGATTGACAGGTCACAAGTGCAGCATTTTCCGGTCTGGGTTTCACTGTGTTTTTATTTCACGACAGTTAATTGGAACATTTTAGATCCCTAAAAATGTCTTACTCAGTGTTCGATTGTACTTCGGGTTGCAACGCCCAAACTATGACTGTCGTCCACAAACCAAAAGGGGACGTCATGCAGTCTATGGAACCAGCGTAATGGTGCATTAAAAATGATGCACTGATCGCCATACAGGTCATGTTTTATTTGGACTATATACTTGGACTGTTGTTTGTGTTAGGACAATATTAAACAATTACTTTGGTGTATATTATATAATGTTAGTGAAATTAACTATTGTTCTCCGTATAAATCATCATATACGTTTCATTTTTGGCTTTAATATATAAAATGCCTGTCACACGTCCAGGGTGACTTGCCATTTATTTCATCATTTTATCATTTGGGCACTGTAGCAGGCCGACCAGGAGAAGTAAGCAGGAGTACGTGGACTGCAATTGCCACTTTGAACTGCTTTTGGAAGGGTTCAACAAATATGCAACCGTAGCAGGCTTGCCGATGCATCAGCGCACCTCGACTTCAAATCAATAACGAATCTCTAATTATAGCTTCAGGCTGCTTCCAAGAGCTGGCAGATAATGAAGTGACACAGTGCAACAATTATGGATGAGTCACCCTGTAAACGTCAAAGCCCCGAAGATATCATTCCTATTGTTCAAACTGCGACTCGCCCGCATGGGAGCGCACCAGAACACCGAACCTGGAGATAAAGTCCACTTTGAGCTCAAAGTCAAGGCCGCGGTTTTGTTATGTGTTCGTCGGTCCTCCTGCTTCATTCCCTCGCAGAGCGCCCATGGCAGAGACAAAGACGAGTGGGTCTGTACGTGCTCCCAGAGATGATGACTCATTACTGCTAAGAAGAAGAGTGGGAGCGCCTCGGCTGCGGTGCATCGGGGGTATTAACCCCGGTGAATCAGGTTAAATGAAATTCAAACACGCGGCGAGGAGTGCTTTTATCTCAATGCCGTTCTCGGCTTTAGGCGCGACGGCGAAACGAGGAAGAGAAAGGATCACGCCGCTCGCGCTGCGTTCGAGCCATGAATATGCATTGGTGTGCGTTTGCTCTCATGTAGCCGATTTTCTAATGCTGCAAACTGGATGATCCTCCTCTCCAGAATGTGACCCACATAAACGCCACGCTGCCACCCCGGAGGTTCAAGTGGCATAATTCCACACTTCTCTCTCTCTCTCTCTCTCTCTCTCTCCTCTTCGGCTGCCACACTCCAGCGTGACCCTTTAACCCAACGTGGAGTGTATGCATGGCACGTTCTAGAGATATAAGAGCAGGTGTGTGTGTATGTGTGTGTGTGTGTGTGTGTGTGCGCCGAGGGGCGGAGTGCACCACTTCAACAGACTATAGCCGCCCACAAGGGAAATGGCAACTTCCTCCCAGACGAAATCAGCATGCTGTGGTAAACACACACACACACTAAACAGCCTGCGAACACACAGAGACACAGGAAGTGGTGTGCTTCAGATTGAGGTGAAAGACATGTTTCTTGGAACGTGAGCCGGAAGGAGTCTATTTGTTTCTTTAAAAAGGGACAGTTCAGCCCAAAATCAAAAAACACATATGTTCCCCTTTTACCTGAAATGCTATTTATCTATCGAGATGCATTTGGTGTGCGATGCCCCCTTTTGGAAATATTGGCCATAGAGTTCCACTATCATTGGATTAGATGGCTATCGACCTGTGATGCTCAAAGCACCAAACAAAACACATAAAACCTCAACCGCCATGAATCTGTGCAGAAACCATGACCGGGTTACTCAAGCTGATCCACAGACCTTGTTGTGGGTAGTATCATGTCAGAACTATGGTTAAAAGGAAATAGTTCCTAAAGGAATCTCAAATGTATTCCAGCCAACAGCAGACTGAAAATGTGGAGTTGCTATGTTTTTTTTTTTGCGGTTGCTAAGGAAAGCATCTTTCCATTCAAATACAACACATGACCTGTAGGTTTAACCGATCACCATACTCCACGAATGTATTTTTTTTTTTATATTGTGAAGGATGATGAGAGACAAGAGTCTCGGCAATGGTGGCGTTCACAGAGTGAGACATCAGCGCTCAAAGAGGAGGGAGGCAGGGAGAGAGGAAGCCCTCAGGAAGGAGGGTGACGAGCAGAAAGACGAGGGGGTGCTTTTCTTTCATTAGTGGTCTGCAGACAGTAACGGCACATCTGGGCTGACAGAGGGGACGGCTGAAAATCCACGACGAGGAAATCAAATTACCGCAGAGACGGGGCCAAAAAGCACAGCGGGTGGTTGGGACAACTCGCTCCGCTCCTCCGCCTCAGAGACGGCAACGACTTCGAGGAACAACAAAAAACTGCATATTTACAGCAACACAGATTTCTGTTGTGGCAGTAAATGATAATCACACCGCGCAAACGACACCTCGGACATATGGATAATGTGCAAATTATATCTGAACGAGGCCCAGCAGAACAAACTAGGTGGGTGGGAAGCAGCTGGTGTTGGTGCAGGGTCTGCAATAATGAAACAACAGGACTCTGATCAACATCTGACTGATCATCTTAGCCCCGGCAACTGCAAATCAATGGCAACGCAACGCGATAGCTCGGCGCAGGGAAACTGTTATCCTGAAGCTCCCACCACAGAATAATCCCCCCTCCACCTTGGGTATAGGGGAGGGGGGGTCCCCTTTATAGAAGACATGCCTGCCATTAGCAAAATAAAAGCAGCCATCTTTGACCGTAGGGCGACGCATGTAATGGGCTATTCCAACACTCCGAGGGCGAGGAAGAAGAAGAAGACTGTAAACATGGATATGAATAATGCAGGATTTTAAATGTTCGAATATAATTTAACCTATAAAGAAACGATTAAAAACGCAATTGGGGATACGTGGTTTTCATTGGACAGCTACAAAATCAGAAAGTTTTGGGCTCTGTGCTTGTATAGTGATTGATTTTTGTCTATTGACAGTTCGTAGTTTCAGGTGATTGTACACTTGTGAAAACATAGTTCTGATTATTCCATTTCTGCGAATAGATCCCCCGCACCGCTACACAGTGGCCCTGTAAGCAACAAACCGTTTCAGCTCTAAAACAGTTGAATTGATTGTGTAAATTGGGAGCCTAAACATATTGAATCGATTAGGGATAAAAGCTTTTTTTCTCGTGGCGACATGGCTCCCGCCGAGCACCCGAGGCTGTGTGCGTCTGCACTGCTCATTCTAATCAGAGATCAAACGTTTAAGTCTGTGACCCCCGTACTGGTGAGGAAACAGTCAGCACGTTGCTGGAACATGAATTTCTAAATCATATTTAAGTCATGTGTCAGGTAAGAATACCAAACATGTACCGGTGATTTGTTCTCACAATGTTCTCTTCTGTAAGTAGACATTGCTTTGGGCTCTGGTCACTTGTGACGGGCATTTGTCATTGTAGATTAATGAGTAATACTGACCGTGTGGTGACGTGGCCAAGAAACATGGTGAAGTGGGCTAGTGGGCTACGCACCATTAAAAGGGCACATTTAAATCTCCAGCCCATCCACCCGTTGGCCCACATACCACCATGACTCAGGGTGTGTGAGCCTGTGTGTGTGTGTGTGTGTGTGTGTGTGTGTGTGTGTGTTGGCGGTGGACGTGCAGTGACAGAAAGGTGCATTGTGTCCCATTCGTAGGGGTCATGGGTCGCTCGTCCCACTACCCAGAGACTGCCAAGCCAACCAGCGCTCCCCTCTCCGTGCCCCCCGTGCCCCTCTACATCCATCCAGAGAAAAGTTCCAGTAGCCACTGTAAAGCCATTGTTGTGTGGCGTCCCCGTCAGGGAGAGGGGCTGCCTTGTCATCTGTCACATGCTTTAGAGAAATGAACTGCATCATCAGCTGGCCACTGGAGCTGCGTGTCGCACTGAAAACATGCCCACGTCCTGAACTCTGCACTGCCTGCCTCCTCTTGAGTTACACCTCAACGTGTTCTCGGTGACCTGACGCCCTGCTGCCGTGTGACACCCGCTGCAACGAGCACTTCCTCTCATATTTGACGGAATCGCGATGCCTAAATTTGGGTCAAGAAACAAAAAAAATTTGGCTTAAGAAATTGTAATTTCTTTTCCTGGAAAAAAATAACAAGATCCTGGTAAATAATCATGCTGCGCCACAGAACCCGTTCTGAGTTCCCGTTCGTCCTCTGACTGACCCATAAAAGGGTCTTGGCCGGGTAATTGATCGTCACAGGGCTGCTTCTGTAGAAAGCAATTCAATTTCCACCGGGCATGTCTTGCCACATTAGCGAGAATGGTGCTATTGTTTTGTGGAGCCGGCAGTGGCACGTAAAGGCAACCCTGTTCGCCAAATTGTCCGCGGCCCATTGACAGAATGTGCGGCGGGCCGGGCCTGGGACTGGCGGACTCGGTAACCTTGAGCCACGAGGCGGTCCTCTCCTGCTGAGTGGTGCTGACGGGGATCTGGAGCAATGGTGCCGCTGGGTTTGGAGCAAACAGGGTCAGTGGGTTTGCTTCAGAGTAACAAAGGGATATTGGATCAGGGCCCAAATAGGCACAGAAACGGTTTTGAGGACGGTCCGGACAGCTACTTTATGAGCTCAGGATTTTAAAATGTAAGTTTGCCAATGGCTGAAACAGGAATTATTTCAGGCATTCAGTGAACTAAAAAGTCAAAGTTATGTTAATTTTCTGCTTCAAAAGGAATACGTCACCCTTAAAATTCTTGAAGAAAACATGTTTTTTTCTTGCATGCCTCCATGGTGGAATGAGTCGAAAACGGTGTAAATCTTTGATGAATTAAAATAAATATATCAAAACATCCACTTAGCAGCGTAATCCAGGTCTCGTTTAGCCCTTCGTGCATTATCTCCAAAAGTTGTACTATTTAAAAAAACTTCAGACTTTCGGTTCTGTAGTGAGCATACGGCTACAGTAACGAGAGTTGGATTATACTGCGTGGGGTGTGTGAGTCTATGTTTTGATATAGTTTTGCTGTTAAATCTGGAGCTCATTTGCTTCAATTCATCATGGACTTATTACGTTTTTGTCTGTTTCTGAATTCCCCTTTCTCTGTTTCTTCAACGTGTGGTGAGTAATTGAGTATTCCTTTAAACAATGTGAGGTGACTGACAGGTTTCCACTTCCAAGGCTTGAATGGACAAGAAGTTCTCTTACTAAATTCAGACTATATCTGGTTCTTAGAAAAAAAAGTTGTGATTTTAGGCTATATATGAAGAAGATTGACTTGAAACATGCTCTCCTGTCCAGTCCTTTGAGTTTAGATGCCACGCCCTACTCTTACAACCCCCCTCAGAGTGCCCAAGATGCAGGCGACCCTTACATTGTGCACATTTAACTCAAATGCAAATCTATTCTGATGTAGATCTTCTTCTTAATACTTTGATATTGAATGACAATGGTGCCCCTTTTAATTATTCACTAATTAAAAGATCTTTGTGTGGGGTAGCCGTTTTCTCTTTGACATCACGCACCGCAGCCCAATGGCCACTGGAGTGGCTGCCGTCTGATTTGAATGCGTCACCATGGTTGCAAACGCCCACTCATTTCAGATCAATTGGGGGCTCAAGAGCCCGGAGGATTGGCTGGCAGAGCAACAACAATCCTCTCTACTGGCCACCGAGAGGGGGTTCTGGCCCGAGGCCACGGAACAGCCACATAACCCCAAACTCTCACAAAGACAGATTACTCGCCTTCCAATTGACACCGAGGGCTTCGAGCGAGAGACACAAGTGAGGAGGAATGAATTAGAGAATTAGGCGAACAACGGAGATCTTCAACCAAGCAGCGGACACCCTCTCCAAAACAGTCTTTGGGCATCCAGCGTGTGGCACACTTGGAGGGGTTTTGCTATCGGTGTGGGGACCGGCAGCACGGAGCAAATGAGCCCATTGTTCGACATGATGAGAAAACGCTGGAGCATGTTGGTGCGGGATGAACATGGGGTTTGAAGAAGGACGGAGGGGTTTAACCTAGGAACGCACTGTACACAACCTCTTAATCCAGATATGTAAGAAGATTGCATTCTAGTGTGTGTGTGTATGTGTGGCCAGGGTAGGGGGGTGGGGGGGGTCAGTCTGTCCGGGATCGGGCTGACCTGTAAGCTCCTCTGTCCCACAGTTGCCGGTGCGTGAAGCTCACCCAGTGACACTTTTTTTAGACGATTACGGCACTCTGGCCTGGTCCGTCTCTCTAATCCGTACAAAAACACTGTTCTAGTAGCATTTCACTGGAAAACAAACAAACAGTCGTACACATTAGTGTAACAGACATATGTGCACATGCTTGTCCTCTGAAGCACCCAAACACGGCAGAAAGTAAAACAGGGAAGTAAACCCGCTGTACTCAAACTGACCTTTGTCATGACTTTTTTTTTTGCGTCTATATTTTCAGCAATTGATGTTTTAAATGTAACCTCGAAAACAAAAAAAACAACATCTGTGTACACGCCACACCGTCACATAGTGAATGAATCTTAAGGCCAGTCAGAATGGTCAGATAATAATAATAATAATAATAATAATAATAATAATAATAATATGTAGTGCAAAGATGTAAACAAGCATTAAAGCCTTGTGCTTGTCTGAGCAGATGGTTGGTGGCGCCGGGGGTCAAATGAGCTCCACTATCCGGTGTCCCTTTACTGTTGAAACATTAGCATAGCATTAGAATGGATTTGGTCTATGTAACCTCCATCCGTGGTAAACAACCGCTGCCTGGTCCCCAGCAGAGATTAAACCAAGAGAGACGGCAGGAGAAGGGAAACATGCTTGGCCAATTATATCATAATCATGCTTTGATTGTGTTTCATTAGTACTTCTTCGTGTTGATTGAATTAGCATGTTTGTCTTTCTTTAAGAAGGTTAAGTAAAATTTTGCATATCGGGGATTAGGTGTGCTAATCTGAGACCAGCCAGTTTAAAAAGACAATTTCAAGGATTTACTCATTAACAAAACTGTAATATTGACACAATTTAATTTGCGTTGAAACGCGACCGGCGCTGCATGCATTTTGGTCTAATTTCTGAATTCCTGGTTTGAAGAACTGGTGCCCGAACACTGCGAAAGAAGTGGAAAATGGAACTACTGGGTTATGTCAACAGAGAGGGGTGCGTTTGTTTTGCTGCTATTCAGGCAAGATAATGCTGACCCGACCAAGGTCCATCACGAACGAGAGGAAAACAAGATATCGGGCTTTGAAGGGCGACAGTGTGACGGTACAAATATGAAACAAAGAGCTCCTAAAGAACGGGTTTCTTCTTTGATTCACAGCACTTTTTCTTTTTTTTTCTTTTTTTTTTTTAAATACTGTAAGATTTTAGGAGTTCCTCCTTTCTCTTCTGCATTAGATGCTAGGTGTCCTTTACATTTATTGTAATCCCTCCCTGACAGAATAATGAACATGCTGTCAATCAAGCGCACAAAGAGGCGATCAAACCAGCCGACGGAGTGTGACGGGAACACCGAGACATCCGCTACCGCTGGCGTATTCCATTTCATTAATGCACGCCATCAAATACGAGGCCACTGAAAGCCTGCTGGCCTTGAACGCCTCCCCTGTGTACCAGAGAGGACACTGATCAGCCTGCTAGTGTCTCTCGGTTTTTATCTGGGAGCTATTTCTGTCCCGCTTTGAGGAAACGCACTGAGACACGGACTGTATCCCCAAAAGGCAGCGCTTGGGTTTGGCGGACTCCCCGCTGGGCCCAAAGCCCATCCGAGTGCAATTATAGGACGCGTGTTGCTGCTGTGTTAAAATGGGATTTGCCGTCCGTAATGACTGTTTGGGTACGGAGCTGTGAAGCTGGCAGAAGGATCCAGACTGATCCACGGTGGTGGAGAGTGCACCCTCTCTGCATCCCCCTTTGTTTTCCACCGTCGTGTCTCTGTTCAGCGACAGCTGCTGGTGGAAGGTTCGGAGGACAAAAACACAGTTTCTGGAAAGTCAATTCAGCTGTAAAAAAATAATAAAAATCACAGGACTGTAGGAGCAGCATATCCTCAACTACTCGCACACAAATGACCTACAAAAACCCAAACTGATGATAAACAGTAGAGCAAACTCCACTGATGGAAGATCAATAAACTGAGCTGCACAAGGTCATCGGCAGAATGCAGAGTTTAAACACACACACGCCACACCTCAGTAGCTCCTCTACGCCTTCCCCTGCGGACAACCACAGCTGCTACACAATGGCGACAGACCAATTGGAGTCTCCCTTTCACAATAAAAGACCACCGTTAGGACGGCGGCTAACGGACCCACGTCAGCGCCGATCGATTCCCGGCTAGTCTTTTGTCCCTGTCGGATATCAGCGGGCATAGGACGGAGACGATGCGTGCGCCTCCATGCTCAAGAAGGCAGCTGCCCATTTCCCGAGGACAGCAGTGAGAGCAGAGAAGTGCTGGATGGCTCACAAATATTGTCTATTTGATCTGCAGCGATGTGCCGCGTTACTACATTAAAATCCCTGAGAGACGGAAGCTGTTGTACAAAACGACAGTGCAACAAGTCAAAGAGCAGCCAAAAGACAGGAGGAGGAAGAACGCCCACCCCCTTGCTGAACAGTTTGATTTCTTCTGGAAGAGAGAATAAGCTGCACAGGATCCCCCTCAATCTCATTAGTTGCGTTCAGTTCTGTGTTTTGGATCGAAAAGATGCGAAAGTTCTGCACAGACAAGAGGGATTTTCATCTTTAAAAGGCATGCTTTGCTGCAACTTTTAAATTCCAGTCAGTCCCTGTGCGAGAGGAACACCAGTGTGGGCGAAAAACCAGAAGAGAGATACAACCACAAAGCCCAGCCCAGCGAGGGGGCACGGGTCTCCACTTTAGTACTCTGCCAACTACGATCCCCGCGGTGGATTCAGAAGTAATGGGAGAAATCTCTCTCTCACACTCACACTCACACACACACACACACACACACACACACACCAAGGAAAATAGTTCCCCAGACCGTGATCGCTGTCCTCCGAGGGTTGGGTGGACGCATAGCTTGACCTGCCCGCATCATCCAAAGCAGAAGGCAGTCGTTTAAAAAGTCTCTGGACACGGCCAGCATCCGTTATGCAACTGTGCACTGAGGGCCCGGTGCACCATCACTTGTATGCAAACACAGACCTCTGTGGAAAACACAGCAGAGGGAGGGGGATGGGGGGGGGCGGTCAAGTTGCTTTGCTAAATAAATCCAACATAAGAACGCCAACGTGTACCCCCACATAATAGTGCACACACACACAACAGTTGGTGCTGTCGGTCTGAATGTTTTAAGTGGAAAGGGTGGTGGTTAGAGAGGAAACACACTGGAAGCGAAAATGTCCCAAACAGCAGGGACAGGGGGGGTAAGATGCCGGGAGGATGCTGGATGTAGAGAAGGGGAAGCAAGGGGGAAATAAATCACTGCTGCTGTCAAAAAAAAAAAAAAAAAAGCAAAGCAGCTAGAGGTTCTTACCTTCTCTGGGTACATGATGTCCCAGTGCACCGAGGCGGGCCCAGAGATATCGAGAGAGAGGGAGAGATAGGGGCAGTGGAGGACGGGGCAGGGACTGAGTAAACCACAGCGAGCGATGGAGTGAGGAGAGGGAGAGAGACAGAGACAGAGACGGGGGGAGAGAGAGAGACAGAGACAGAGACAGAGAGAGAGAGAGAGAGAGAGAGAGACAGAGACAGAGACAGAGAGACAGAGACAGAGACAGAGAGAGAGAGAGAGCAAATTAAATAGTTGATGTGTGCCCCCCTCGCCGTCACGCTGATTCACGGGCTGACAGGCAGAGCGGCTTTATGGACACCGGAGCGCAGAAAACTACAACCAACTAGGTAGAGAGAGGGGAGGAGTCTCTCCTCTGTCAAACCGTGTTCCTCAGTTACATGAACACTGCTGCGGTTTGGGCTCTCAAAGAAATCATGACAGGCTTTTCCACCTTAAATTCATGTCTGTGCTCTCCACAATTGTGTGTTTTAGGAAGACCTGTGAGTCTAATAGTGTAATTAAATTTGCTGTGACAACCTCTCCTTCAAAACAACTGGATTTATTCAATCAAGTTTTCTCACCAAAAGAACTGAATTCTACCAGATTACATTTGAACTCACCATGTTACCATTATCATTTACAGTAGAGTAGTCGCCCAAGACTCATTTTTCCTGAACAGACCGTTAGCGTTAGCAGTTATTTGGCCAAGCAAGAATGTGCTGCCTACCGGCCGCTAACGGCTAACAGCTAACACTAACCAGCTTGCCTCCTGCCGATTTCAACACTGATTTGTTGTTAGCAGCGTAGCATTATCAGGGGACAAAATAGACTGGACGAGAGCGTTTGACCACAGGTGCGTGGTGCTCGTTTGCACATGTGCAGTCCGGTCCAGCATTGCAGGCTGTATCAGAGGCTTTCTTATCCTGCTATCGGTTTCAATTGCCCTTTACATTCACTTCCTTCGTAGAGCTTTATATTGTGCGCATGCTAACCCTACCAGCCATGATAGCTTTCTGTATTTGGGACTCTCTGGTTCTCAGAAAGGTCAGCACTGTCAGGATGCATGTGGTCAATGGTGCAAATATGATTTTTTTTATTCAAAGCTGACTTAACACCACATGGATTTGCTCAAAGATTGCTCGTTGAGTTTTAGACGTATTTTTTCGTTGTTGTTTTCTTGTGCTTGAGGACTTGTGCACACACGCAGTTGACGCTGTACACATTCCTACCACGCTATTCCATTGATCAACAGGTAGCAGTACAAAAGATATGAAGGAAGGGAATGCTTTCAACACATTTGTTACAGCTCAAAGGTTGACAATGCGTTTCGGTAAGTAGCAGTGGATGTAAACACAAGAAAACTCCATATGGCACATTTAATCTCACAAGCTGATCCACTCATCACGGCGATTCCATTGAGAAAAACTGATTTCAGTCCATAAACCAAATGTTCTGTAGAAATGCTGGTGTGTCAGAGTCCTTAAACACACATATGTGGGAGTCATGACACATTAGTTTCCTGTCCGATGGCCAGGAGTAATCATTGCCATTGGCAGGGGATTTGTGACCTGCCTGATGCAGCATTAAGTAGCTGCTACTCCGAGCGCTTCATCGGAGGATCATATGATGATCTGTTTCACTGTCCACTTTCAGCCACGTGCCAAGAATAGAATTCGGAGGTAAACACTGAATATTTCATTACATTTTGTTGCCATCACTGGCCGCTTCGATCCAAAATGACTCGCCTCGGAAATCTACGCCTCGAATCCTGGACGTAAACAATGAGAGAAAGCACGCGAGTGAACCATTTCACGTGGCTCACCTTCAGCCAACACTTCATGGGAAGAATTAAAGGGTTAAATATCCTGCACCTTACACAACACACGTAACCCCCCCCAGCCTGATTTGTCAACATCGGCTCTTGTGGTTTGTCTCGAAGGCTCAGCCCCTCGGGTAGGGTGGGGGTGTAATCCTCTTGTTGTGTCACAGAGGATCAGGATGGATGTGGGGAAGACAAGAATAAAAGGAAATGGTGGTCTCAGGTTGGACGAGGAGCTGATTGGACCACATCTGACAACATGATTCAGAGAGACGGAGGCGAGGGGAATACGAGGCCATCAAAAGAAGAAGAGGAAGCGAAAAAAAGAATTAAAGAGACGAGAGCGAGCAGTGAAAAGTTGAAGAGAAACTAAAAAGGCCCAGACAGAGGAACGAGGAGAGAGGTAGCAGACTCCCACATCGATGCACAACTTGCTCGAGTTTAATATCAAATTACTGAAAGGGTTCGGCGCTTCGCTTTCGAGGGGAAAGCGGACGCTCATTGACTTGGCTTGCTCGCCTGTTGCCTCGCTGTGTGCGAGTGTGCAGGCACCGAGGCAGGAATGTCAAGCATGCACTGGAAAACAAGCGGGGGCCTCCTCTTCAGCCGGCCCGGGAGTAAGACTCTCTCGGCGCAGCTCCAGGATTACAGGGCACGGCACACGGGACGGGGTTGCACTTTGCAGCACTGCTCACATTCGCCGGTATTTACTGAGCCATTATGTAATGGGAGCACGGACCTTCTAACTTCAAAGGGGATCTCAGCTTATTTAGAAATTGCTCTGCAGCTAAAGATTTTGGCCTCGGCGGGCAAAGAATCCATTCTGCGCGACATGTAATTAGCAGGTTATTGCGGCGTTGGGACGTTCAGGAACAGGAGGTTGTTTCTGCGTCGTAAACTTAAAAGCTTTCCCGGGACGTTCAAGTGCGAGACAAAGGCTCTCTCAACAAGCCAACGCTGTCCTTTACATGAACAATACACACATTCTGCGTCACGTGGGAGAAAACTTGCGTCACTGGACCATAATGATCTGATTCACTGCACCAAAATAGCTGCAGTTAAAATCCATCAAACCTCTCTAGGAGCGAATACATATTCAAAGTGCCCTGAGAAGTCCCAGCCACGCCCACGCAGCAGTCTATTTCAACGCTCTGCTGAGCCCCCCCCCCCTCACCCCCCTCACCCTCCTCCCGGTGCACATTCTCAGCCTTTGCTCTGTTGCACAAGTCAGCAAATGCACAACTTAGCAGGAGCCAAAAAGCACATGCGTGAAAGAAACAATGAGCTCCATCTGCGTTCGCCTCAACAGATGTTCACGAGATCCGCTTTGAATGCTCTCCTCCGTCTTTGATGGAGGCCTTGTAGCGTCGCCCTTTCAAGTCATTCATCTCTCGTCACATTTTATGACTCACGGGCCACGACGAATCTCCCCGTTCACCCAAAAATGACAACATATCTGTCTGGCCTCCTGTCCCCGGGTCTCTGCCGTCCCACGGGGACTACCGCGGATCTGCCAGGGCCCAGGGTCCTGGCACTTTGTCCCCGTCTCGCTGCACCCACAACCCCCTCCCTCCATCCCTCCCTCCCTCCCTCCCTCCCTCCTCCTCCTTGCCAGCTAGCAGGACGACCACACAGCAGGTTGAAGGCAGACAGACTCTGGCCTCCACTCAGCTGTTTCCTTTTGTTGTCCAAACCCTTCGAGAATCCGTGTGGATGCATTTACATGCCGGATGTGTCAGCGTGACTGCAGGCATCCTTAAAGCCGACCTTTCCAAGACATTTTCTGCGAAACAGGAACGGAAGGCGGCTTATTTTTCGGGGGAGCGACTGATCCAGCTTGTAATCTCCGGGGGGAATTACTGTTTTTTATTATTAACAGGGAGCGCCGTGCGTTAGTGCTACAAGGAGTTACTTAACAAGATAAATGTGTCAGGAGCTGTAAAAGAAATGGCGGGGAGGCGGGGAGGCGGGGGGGGGGGGTCGTCCTTAGTGGCTGATGCCTTGTTTGGAGCGTGATGGTGTGAAGATGGTACGAAGGCCTCTCAAGGTCTTTCTGATCAGAGTCAGAGAGTGAGCACAGGGCAGCCCCCGCTGGCTCCACGGACACAAAGCCACAGACACAAACACGTCCGGGGGCCGTGGCCACATCTCCCCCCTCGGTGACACACACACAGCTCAGAGAGAGAGACAACAACAATCTGGCCTCTCACACAATCCCACAGAGCAGCCTTCATCCGCTCATCAAGTCACTGCGCTTTGGGAAAGGAAAGGCGGCCGCTTCAAGCCTCGACTCTCCCCGCTCTTAAGAAGACACGGGTAGAAAGACTAAAAAATAACTTTCTTTGTGGCAACAGACTCTGTGTGGTCATGCTTTGCTGTTGAATTTGAAAATAGGCAACAAGGCAGCGTCTTAAAAAACCCGAACGGCCGCAGAAAAGGCCACTATGCCGGGGTGAAAACAGCCTTTTAAAATCGTATGGTTTGCCACGTTCTTTCAAGAAAATAAACACTCTATCCCCCTGCCAGGTTCTTGAGAAGTATGGAGAAGAGGTTTACTTTGCCAATCCCTAAGAGCATGGTGCTCTTAGAGAAGAGGGGAGGAGGGGGGAGGTAAATAAGTAGGATTCAGGAGGACGGCTGTGTGACCACAAACCCAAGCAGCCCGTCGAGGTGCCGGGGGGTGAGGGAGGGGGGGGGTACTGTCGCGCTCCGCTGCCGCCGGAGCCCCCGAGATAAGCGAATTACACGCGGAGGGACGCAGAGGCGTTAATCGACACCCCAAGATCAGATCTAATCAATTAAGAGGGGGGCAGCTGGCACTCGAGCGGAGGCATGTCAGCGACAAATCCCTCCTCACAGATCCATCCATCTAGCCATACGGCCGCTCAGCCAGGCAGCTCAAAGCGTCTGTGGAGGGGAGGCTGAGGAAGGCCTGTCCTGGGGGATGGAGAACAGGGGAGATGGCGATATGAATCTTTGTTTCATCTCGTTATGGGGGAACTATTTGACATTGAAATATTCATTCATTGTTTTCTCTGTAATTTCACTTGAAATTTATGTTAAAAAAAAAAGTAGTCTTTATCATGTGGTTATTTCATATAAAATATGTATTTATTGACCTCACAGTAAACATGCTATATTGTGATATATATCATTATCAATATATGAAATTACATATATTGGGATAGAAGACTTTGGCCAGCCCTACTCTCTCTTAGGCCCAGTTTGGCTGCACCCCCGCAATGACAGGAACCAGTGGAAGTAGGGGAGATAAAAGAATTGTTTTTTTGTTGTTTTTTTACGGGGTCATTCACTTGCCTGGCAACAGGCCAAACAGGACAAACTAAAACAACATCGCAAGGACCGAGAGAGTTGGTTCCACCTGCCCCGGCGACCACAGACGGCGCTGAGCTTCACGGGGACTTTTAGGCTGAATCCTGTCTGCTGTTTGCTTCTTATCCGCCCCTCCAGCACGACCGTAGCCTCACAAAGAGACACTCCAAAGAGCTGCCCATGCAAATGTAAATGGCCGAGAGTGAAATGTGTGTTTATTTTGGCCCGTGTGATTTGACAAGCGTGAAATGAATTCAAAAAAAGGTCGGCGAAGGCGGGCAGCAACACAGAAAACAACCTTTTCTCTCGCCTTGATGGGGGGGCTTTTGGAGGCCTGTCAATTCCGACCCATAAACCATTTAGTTGTCCCACATGTGGGGCTCTGAAGTTGTGAACCATGTTGGTGTGCTTCCATTCTCACTTTTCTTTTCCCTCACGTGGCACATCACACATGGCATTCACACTCAGCGCAGTGGTCCCCACGGCGGGGCGACCGGGGGCTACAGACTGATCCTCCGCAGATATGACCTACTTTCCATTCAAGCCTGTCTCTCTTTGTTCACTCCATGGTGGTGGTGGTGGAGGAGGAAGGCTGCTGCAGCCTGTGGAACAAAGAACACAAGCAGCCTTCGAAACCAGCTGACCCTGCCTAGATACAGGCGCCCCAAAAAATGGACCCCCGGAAGAGCGGTGGCTCTTGAAGGAAAATCTCCTCCTCTTTCTACTCTGATCTACCTCCTGCAGACGAGGGAGGATAAACCTGCAGCCCTCCACCCATCCATTCTCCTGGCTCAGAGGGATGAGACAGATATCGCAGAGGGTGGGAGGAGGCCCGAGTCATCGACCTGGGGACTGCGGGGACAGGGGAGGGAGAGGATTTATTGGCCGTTTTCATCGGGGGCCATCAGGAAGTTGGGATCCTGCATAGTGCTTAGTCACTTGATACAGATACCAGACCCCTTGCAGAGATTATCTGCCGCAAAGCATTACGTTTTTGGTGCGATAATACCTTTGCACGCATTCTTGCAGCGCTACAAAACTACACGTCCAAGCAGTTGAGTTTGTGGCATTTCCTTGTACTAAATGTACCTGAAGACTTAATTACGGAACACGGCATTTAACAGTGAAGCTGTGAACACACTGTTCAGTCTTTAATGAGCCAACTGCAAAGGCTCACCCCTCCGAAAAATATGCACATCTGTAAAAGCCAGACAAAATACGCTTCAAGGGCAACAGAAGCATTTAAATAAGGACCTGCAACTGTTGCCACTTTCGTCAAATCTGGCAAATGAGGCACGAAAATTGTTTGGAGGTAGAGCGCTGTAGGGGCTGATGAAAGAATGCAGCTCGGTAAGAGACGAAGAGGGAAGAGCATGCAATCTCTGTGCGCCCAATATGACAGAATCTGATGTGGACAGGGGCGGTTATCTGCCCCCGACCCAGGGTGGGTGGGTGGGGGGGAGGGGGAGGATGAGCACATGGTGGGAAATGAATCAGGGAGAATGGAAGAAAGGAAAGGAGTGAAAGGCACGGTGCTGAAGAGAGACTGCAACCCAAGTTTCCTGTCTCGGGGGAGCTACCATGCATTGTGTTCGATGCCCCTACAAACTGACCGATTTTTGCGTCGATTATTCTCTTGAGCTACCAAAGAGTGCACGAAAAGCAAAGCTCCTAAATGTGCCAAATGAAGCAGATCCTTGAAGGACGCCATTTCTAAAAAGATTTAAGTAGCACTTTACCTGCATGTGTTCTGTTGAGCTGCTGCTCAGCTCATCCCCAGACTCCGAGTCGTTGTGCAGCTTGTTCAGCCGATCTCCCGGCAGGTCGCCTGGCGGGGAGGCCTTACCGCTGTCCGGACTTTTGTCGTGGTTGTTCCCCAGTTTGAGCGGGGGCGAGTCCGCCCGAGTCCTTGGCAATGTGGAATTGTTGGCGTGGTGATGGTTGTTGTTGTTGTGAAGAAGCACCAGTTCGGCCACCATCTTGCAGTGGTGGGGACTCCCCACGTTCTGGTTGGCGTCCTTGGACAGGGCCGGCGGCGTGACGCGATCAGAGGATGGCGACGGGGTGGAGGAAGGTGACGGGCGCCCAAAGCTGGACATTTCCGGCTGAGGTCTGTTGAGGTTTTCATTAGACGCCCGGCAGATATCCAAAACGGTGGGTTTGGCTCTCACGGTGGGCTTCTGGGGGGGCATGAGCGCCCGGCGCACCTCCCGGACGTACTGCGCCGGCACGTAAAAGGCCTTTGTGCCCTCGTCCTTCCTCACCTGCCACCAGTCCTCATTAGTCTTCTTCACCAGCATGTAGCACTCTCCCTGGTGGATGGCCACCATCTTGTCTTTGGCCTTATACTCGTAGTCGTACTCCACCTCGATGTAGATCTGGCCCGGGGCGATGGGTGGCCCCTCCCGGTCGGCCATGGCTGCCGGAACGCACACTTGAACTCTGACCTCAGCTGCTCAGCGACCCAGGCCAGGGGGGCTCCTCATGTCTGACGTGGGGGGGGGAAACTGCTGGGCTGCGGGAGAGAAGACAGACTGTTAAATGTCACGTACCATTTTTCTTTTATAGGCACAAGACCTTCAGCAAGCTCCGACACATGACCATACACCTACAAAAACCACATCAACATGCTTACAATTCATCCTACAAACCACCCAGAGGGTCACACCCCGAGGTATTACTCACCTGATTACCAAAACCACAAAGTACTACTGCTGTAACACATTATGACACGATCCACCGCCAGACAGACCTACCCTTTTGGAGAGTCGAATAAAGATCAGCACATGACTAACCCTCCCTGTGATCATCCAAAACCAAAACAGACAGTCAACCCTGAGTGCTCTGGTAACCGACACCACCGGCAAAGCTATCCAGCCCGAAACCTGATCGCCCTCCGCGGAGCTGAAGCTGATGACAACGTGACCCCCAAGATCCTGCACGCGATCCACCGGCTACAATGACTCCCTCGAGCTTGCAGTCCCTCAGAGAATGCTTCCAAAAATAAAAGTGTGTTTTTTTTCGTGGAGTTCGGCTCTGCAGTTTGGCATCATTACTCATTAATGCAGCTGCAATTTAGAAACCTTTAAAAAGCTTTCGGGTGATCCTGTGTCAGGGGACAGATGGGCCCCTCGCCATTCCTGCAGGGTTTGTCCCGGAACGAGGCCTGTCATAGATCCGTCTGTCAGAGAGTCTCCCATAGCCGGTTAGCCTAAATAAATACCGGGGCGCTCCCATAGCAGAGGAGCTGCTACCGAGCGAGCCGTGGCTCCCCTCATATCAAATTCTCCCTCTTCCTCCCTGAAATAGCTGCCTCCACCCCCGCCGCCGCCGTGGACTGACATCCTGGCGGTAAAAGCAGGTGCTTTTAGTGAGGCGTTAGAACACGGCGCTGAATCTATAAGGGGTCCATCCTTATGTAAAGGAATATGTACACACACACTCTGAAGCTCAGACTGACAGCTACGCGCCCAGAATAGATTTACAGTGGTGAGAGCCGCCTGGCCCCGTGAGAGCTGGGCTGCTTTTTCATAATGGGCTTAAATAGTCTCTGTTTCATTGGTTTAACACCATGAAACACACACAGTGTTGCATCATGCAAGGACCTTTACTGTGTGCGCGTGCGTGTGCTCGACAGCAGGCCAGTCCAAACCCGCCCCAATAAAAGCTTCAGCCATGATGCCAACACACACGCATGTCCAGTCCAAGCCTTTGTGAATGGCTGTCTCTCAAGGAACCGGTATGGTCCGTTTTAGTTTGTGTGGTGAGTCACAAATTCTTGTGTAGCGCCACACGGTCACAATCTACAGTTCACACCATCCCCAGAGGTGCCGAGGATGTAGTGTGTCGGAGCTCCTGGTCACGAGCACGATAGCGGCCCACTATCACCGATGCCGCACAAAGGTGGTGGCTGCCGTGCCGGCCCGCTGCGCTCCAGCACATACAGGCCGTGTTTCCGGTGCGTTTGAGCCGAGTGTGCTGCATTCCGAAATAAAGGATAAAAAGCTGTGATAAGTGACATGGCGGTGCCGCAGGGTGAGAATGTCACGCTGTTAAATCTGTCCAAAGACAACTCCATCTGCAGAAACTGTCCTCTTCATATCATTAGCATTCAGAGTTGGAGACACTTATCTAAAAAAGATAAAGGCTCCCAAATATACACCAGTGTATGACCGAGCCACTTCGCAGTCCCCACAGCGTCAAAGAGCTGATTACTAAACCAGCAAGCCAGGCAAAGCAAGCATGTGGCATTAAATAATCAGCTGTGACGTAACTTTGATTGTCTTTCAGGAGATCGAGCGTGACATCGCTCACCTTTTGACAAAGACGTACGGTCAAACACCAACTGAAAGGGGCTCCTCAAGCACAATACAGCAGTAATTTACAACTACACTCCCCCTTCTGCCCCCCTCTCTCTCCCCCCCTTCTGCCCCCCTCTCTCTTCCCCCTTTCTGCCCCCCTCTCTCTCCCCCTCCCTCCCTCTCTCTCTCTGAACTGCTGTGGCGTCTCAGGGTCCTGGCGAGAGGACACGAGAGAGTAAATTCTGCTGCAATAGAATGGCCTGTCGCCGCATGGTGTCAGGGCGAAGTGAAGTCTCCGGGGAGAGCGAGGGCCAACTTGTTGCTCTCTGGAGATTCAAAGGATGGTGCTCATGTGTAGAGAAAAAGAAAAAAAACAGGTTGGCACAGCTCGGCACAGCCCTGAGACTGAACGACGATTGTCCATCTGTTTATATGGAACAAAGCCCCACTGTCCCTCTGTTGTTGTTTTGACTATTTAGGAATCGATCAGTAGTTTTCAAAAGTGAGGCCCAAGGCGACAATAACAGTCAGTTTATGATAACCATCAGGTTTTACTGTACATGTTTTGCCTCATTTGGTCATCAGATCCTCTTTAATCAACTTTGGTAGACTATTCTCCACCTGATTTGTCATGATATTGATCGTTATCTCGATCCTGCAGCTTATGTCGTTTCCCCAGACGTGATTCTATTTTACCCGTAGAGAGATGTGTGATTCTATAGAAAACCTTAACCAGTGACCGAACGTGTGTGATGACAGAAGTGGAGACGGCCCTAATGGTGGACAAAATGCTCATGAAACACTGTTGGAGCCCCTCGCCCTCATGGCTCCCTGCTGCCCTCGCTGTGTGACAGGGGCGTGTTGAAGTCACGTGTCACTCAGTTAATAACACGCTTGTCTTTAAATGGCATCATGGCAAAGCACTGTCACATAGCACTCAATCAGGATGTGGAGCTGGCCGAGATAAATAAATAAATAAAAGAACGAAGGTATGCGTCAACACAGAGATCACGACCTGTGCCTTTGTCTACATCTCCATCTGCAGACCAGCCACCGTTCAGCAGCAGAACACCCCGAGACCCGGACTGCCTTTGTCCCCTGCGCTTCATTCAAAACAGATGTGGCCGAGCAGCATCCACTCCACCATGTGCTGCTGCTGCATTTCACTCCATCTATGCGGGGTTATCTGCTGCATGCGTGGATGTGCGTTGCATGAAAAACGCCATTATTTTTGCATCGATGCAATGTAAAAGCCCTGACAACAAGCAGATTGGGTCTATAAATCGTGGAGGAGGGAAGGGGCGGAGGGGGGTACTGAGATACAAGAGCATGCCTGGGGCGGGGGGTGGGGGTGGTGAGAGAGGGGGGCATAGGTGGGGGGCAGGGTCTCTTCCCTTCCAGCCCCACGGACCGCAGAAATACAACACAAAAGGAGTTTAATCCATGTGCAATCGTGACAATGGGACCCCGAGTGCACACCGAGGGTTCCCAGGAGCGAGGGAAGGGCGAGGGGGACATGCCTCACCGGAGGAAGCGAGACCCCCGAACGGGGGGCCAAAAACCGCACAAACACACCGCGAGCGAACACAGGCTCGACCGTCTCTGTAGGTGCGTGTCACACGGACTGATGCCATCACGTGGAAGGTAGAGTCACCCAGCACGTAAAACTAAACCCCTCGAGCTGAACACAACGGGCTCCTCCTCGGTTGTTTTACCCGGCGGGAGACATTTGTTTGGGACACATTTCCAGAAGGCTCCGCGCGCGGACAAAAAAAAAAAAAAAAAAAAAAAAAGCACTGCAGGTTCACTCGGAGAGGAACCGTCCAATCTCCAACAGCGTGCATAGCAACAAAGTAACTCCGACAGAAGCCAATAGTCTCGCGCTGACCAGGCGACGGGAAAGGGGGGGAAACAGCCCCACACAAAAATTAAACGTACTAACCTTTACCAAACTCCAGGCGCGTGTCTCCCGTGTTCCGCGTCGACCGTGGAGGTAGTTAGGAGCAACTTTTTCCTCCACCTATTTCAGCGTCGGCTGCTCCGACTTATTCCGCAGCGGACCTCCAGTCTGTCGGTCTGTTCGCAATCCCCCGCCTCTCTGCACGCGGTCAAGCGCGCTGCGGCAACACACCGCATATCCGCTCACGACCGTCAAAGTAAAAGCTTTAAATTGACGAACCCGGTTTCCATTTTTTAAAGAAGAGCAGCTGAAAATAATGATTTTTTTTTTATTATTTGTTGTTGTTTTTTTGGATGACACTTTGGGTCATAACTTTCCCTATATGCTCCATAATTTAAGTATGTTTAAGGGGAAACGATAAGCTTTTTATTAATGTGTGTGGCGGGATCCGTTGCTAATAATTGTTGCCTTAACACACATGAATGGCGATTTAAAAGGCGTCAACAGCGTTGTGTACATTTTAAACAGTGCAGGGATTTAATTTTTTTCGAGATTGTTAAATGCATCTATAAAGCCTGGTGTCATCCATAATTATAAATGGTGCTATAATGCCTTTTAAAGTTATTGTCTCCATATGTGATCAATTGCTGCCATTATAATCGACATTGTGTCGGTGCACGCACACGTTACCTTATTTTGGCAATAGTCTGTTTTATTTTGAAGGAAGACTCGAGTCAAATCCGAGTCTACTCACCGTGTTTCCGCTCAGCTTGGCGCAGTTGTGGTCTTTAACCCAGCAGACGCTGGTCTATCGCTCCCACCCGAGCCGTCTGTCAGCTCTTATAGACGGCGGCCAGATCCCCGAGGCCGGCCTGCCCCCTCCAGGTTCAGCACCTCACTGTCCGGTGCTTTCCAACCTAGGGTACGCGGACACTTGGGGGGTCTTTGTTGGGGATCCCCTGGAAACCTATCAAAGTTGGAATTGTTTCAATTTGACTTTTGCTTGAGTCAATTAAAAAATATTGTAAGTAGATTAATGGCTTTACCCTCCGCGTTAGGTCATTGGTTTTCATCATCTGATGGGGCTTTCATCGTCCTAATCTTAAAACCATTTCACATTGTTAAAATGTGTAGGACAAACATGTCAAGATGCTCCCTCCTGTCCTCAGCCAAGCGCTATCTGGCAATCACAGCGGGGAGTCTCAGCATCCAAGCCGGGTCATGAATGATTTAGTGCTCGGATGATCCAGGAATACAGCAAGTCTCACAGTCTGTAGTCTCAGCCCATAGAGAGGCTGGGATTAGCCTAGAGCTATATAACGCCAGGTTTACATTGTTTCAGAATAATGTATGAACGTCTGCGGTGTCGTTTGATCACATCTCATCTCATTGTGTATTAGCATAAATTTGTGTAAACGCACACCCTGCTGGTGTAAGGAGGGAAATGGCAGACATGATTTTTTTGGGATATGAAATTAATCAAAACTAAACACCACAGACAGCCTATCATTTATCTTTTGTCAGGATATAATAGATAATTCATTCATTTTCATTCAAATCATTTTTTACGGCTTTCTATTTATTTTCCAAAACCGTTAACCCATTTCTACAAGCTAGCAATCAGCTTTCTGGGTCAATATAGCACGCGCTGAGGAATGTATTGATTCAATTCACGACATTTACCATCAACACTGATATGACATCCACATAAGAAGGTGGGGAATTTTCCCTATAAGTCATCAATAATACCTCAGGTGGTACGTTCACTGTATGAAAGTGAATAGCATAATAAGCGTTTGAAAAGGTTCATCTCAGCAAATCGCAAGGGTTAGGGTTAGGGTCAGCAAATTGAATGAACACTTGATTCATTCAGAAGCTTTAACTTTATATTCTGTGCAATAATAAGATTCAAGGATTCAAGGACTCAAGGATAATTTATTGTCATTATGCAACACAGGGTTGTATAGGATGTCATGAGGATGCTATTGCACTTCTCAATAACAATATAATAAGGCTCCAGAGCTGACAGACTTTCAGAGTGTTACAGGGTAAGTATCAATCATCATCCACTTTCCTACTGAAAATTCTGGATACATTTGCTACATTAAAAAAAAAAACATAATTAATGCTTTCCAAACAAAGTGATCATAAGTGGACTTTTGCCTGCAGCTATCAGGCATGAATTACATTTTTATCTACCCACTCACAGTGCTCTTCTTGCCCTGAGCTGAGAGACAAGAGTGCTGTTGCAGAGTCGAAGCCTCTTTGGGAAGCCGAGGAGTGAAAGGCTTTTAGAGATAGTTTCAGGCACTTGCCAATGACGGAAAGCCATTCAGTAAAAAAAAATAAGGCAGAGCATGCATCACTTGCTCTGCAGGTGTACGGAGGTGAGCTGTTCAGATAAATATTGTGTCTCTCAGTTCTTACTCGCCTAAAAGGAAGCATAATTTTGTACAAATATGTGGTTGACTACGCTTTTAAATGTCTAAATCAGATTATTACAGTCATCTTCGCATAACAATGATGTATAGGCAAAAGGGTTTCTGGTGTTTATGATAAGTACAGTTAGAAAAAACAATGGATTGCCACCTTAACGTGGTGGAGGGGTTTGTGACCCTGGGAGCTGTGTTGTTTCGGGAAATATCTCTTGGTGGGGTCTCCCAAAGCAAAGGTCCCAGGGGAGGGGCCAGACCAAGAGCGATTCACTGATCCTTTATGAATCGTCCAGAAAAGAGTTGTCGCACCTCGTCCGGAAAAGGTAAACCGGGGTCCCGTTCTGGAGATAGTCCTGTGAGGCTCGGCCGGGACCATCCCAAAAACACTAAATGGAGCCGCCTGCCTCTGGGCCCACCACTCGCAGGGATAGGTATTGCGGTTGGGTGCATTGTGAGCTGGACGGCAAGCAAAGGCGGGGACCTAGACGTGCTAATACTTGTTTGTGCTTATGCAACAAACAGCAGTTCAGCATCGGGCTGTTCATATGTTTACTTGGTACCAGAACACCTTCGGCCAAAGATCGATTATCGACTTTGTGGTCGATACATCAGATCTGCGGCCGTATGTCTTGGACACTCGGGTGAAGAAAGGAGCAGAGCTGTGAACTGGTCACCAACTGTTGCTGATTTGGATGAGGTGGCAGGGTACGCTGTCGAACAGACCTGGCAAACCCAAACTTTTAGTGAGGGTGAACTGGGAACGTCTGGCTGAGGCTCCTGTCCACAGGATCTTTAGAATTTTTTGTGCATCCCGAGGTAGGCTGGGGACATGGATTCTGAGTGGGCCATGTTCAAAGCCTCCATTGTGGAAGCTGCTGCTAGAAGTTGTGGTTAGAAGGTCATCGGTGCCGGGATAGAGATTCGCTCTGAGATGCTGAAGGCTCTGGACATTGTTGGGCTGTCTTGGCTGACACGCCTTTTCTGTGCTGCTTGGTGGTCAGGGGCAGTGCCTGGGGCGTGGCAGTTTAGGGTGGTGGTTCCCATTTTTAAAAAAGGGGTCCAGAGAGTGTGCTCAAATAAACACAATTGTTAAACCTCAGATCCAGGAGGAGCAATGCAGATTCCGTCCTGGCTGTGGAACAGTGGACCAGCTGTTCA
Organism: Ophiodon elongatus; assembly: GCA_016806645.1. Lineage (NCBI taxonomy): Eukaryota > Metazoa > Chordata > Actinopteri > Perciformes > Hexagrammidae > Ophiodon > Ophiodon elongatus. Next base: position 2,002,796 of record JACSYO010000396.1, on the reverse strand, counting down.
GGACACCTCCTTTCAGAGGTTTTTAAGGCACGTCCAACTGGTAAGAGGCACCATGGTAGACCCAGAACACGCTGGAGGGATTATATATCTAGTCTGGCCTAGGAACGCCTCGTGGTTCCCAGGAAGAGCCGGAAAGTGTTGTTGGGGAGAGGGATGTGTGGAATTCCCTCCTAAGCCTGCTGCCCTCACGAACCATCCCCAGATAAGTGGATAGCACATGGATGCATAAATGGATGCATAAAAAACAATTGTGCTAAAACCAAAGGAATCCCCTAAAAGCAGAATCCTCACAAGCAAAGCAAAGAGAAAAAGGGTCGGTGCTCTCTCTTTACTGTACACCATGACAATAGTGTCTTCTTATGTTCAGGGATACATCAAGGTCTGATACTTTAGGCTCATAACTTAGTAAATTGCTATTATCAGAGCAACTTCATGTATTATGTATTGATTTTACAAGGCACTGATGTGGTTTGGTTTCTTGTAGAGCCATAGGCTTGTAAGGCTACACAGTACATGCCATACTTATATACATTATATACACACTTTGATGTTGGAAGAATGGTGCAGTGTTTCCAGGTAAAAGTTCAATATTTAAGAATGAAACTTCTGGAGCCTGGAGCTTTGGCTAGTTGCTTGCGTGACTGTGCTTGGTCCTCAGTAGCTGTAAGGGAAACCAGAAAAGAAAAGGAATGCAAAGCAATTTACATGTTGTCTTTTTGGAAGTCTTGGACGGCAGTAGCTTGGGAACCGAAGTGTAGTGGTTCAAGTCCGACACGGACCAGGTACGGAGTGTGGACCAGTATCTGGAGAGGTGCCAGTTCGTCTCCTGGTTACTGCCGAGATGCCCTTGAGCAAGGCGTTGTGCTGCGGCGATCATTCTGACAGCTCGTCACATTGGTGCATGTTCCTGTGTGTGTGTTAACCAAGAAAAATAACAAAAGATTGAAAAAAATTGAATTTCATCAAAGGGACAAATAAAGTCCATTATAATTTACCTGAATATGGATTACAAAATAATAAAGATACGGACTGAAGAGTGTGTATTCTCCTCTCACCTATTGTTGCCTCCTCCCTTGATGCCGGCAGGCTGGTTGTTCTGGATGAGGTTGGACCTGTTGACACTGGTGTTAATGGGAGAGGCTCCCGGCAGCTGGCCTGGTCTGATGGGCTTAGCTGGGTCGGACGCAAGAAGATAATATGGGTCACATACAGAGAGCAGGTTCATCATCACATGTTGTTCAGAGTAGACATACAGTTCTCATTTCTTTGTTTGAATTGAAAGAAAAAAGGCTTTAAAAGGTGTCGGTACGTATATATTCGAAATTTAGACTGTTTCCCCCTTCTTCTTCTATTCTTAATGTTAATATTTCCCAAAATGTCTTTTGACTCATTGGAAAACCTCATATCGATGGCCAAAGTGCAAAACCTCCTATCTGCAAAATGATCCAGGAAAAGTAATCTGCACTATCTGCACTTTGTATATTTATTTTTATTTTTAATTTTTTTTTAATTTTGTATTATATATTGGTATCCTTAATAAATAGTATTCTGCAAGAAAAGAACAAGTTTTTTTTAGTACTGTCAAAAAAGTGAATTTTTCAGATAGGAGGTTTTGCTCTTTGGCAATCGATATACTGAATTTACTTTTTATAGTTTTTCAGAATATTGATATTCAATATTTAATATTTTCAGTCCTGTGCAAGATATGTTCCATATTCGAAGTGTGTATGTGTGTCCACCTACCGATGGAGGCTCTCCTGCCCATGTTTTTGGGCTTGACTGCGTCCTTAATGCGCTCCATCTCCTGTTCGTGGCGCTTTCGGTCGGTGGCTGCGTTCTCTTTGGCCTCCCTCAGAGCCGCCTCCAGGGCTTTGACCCGCTCAGCGGTGGCCCGCAGGCGCTTCTCCAGTTTAGGCAGCTCACCTCGAAGGTCGGCGTTGTCCCGTAGCAGCTACAGATGGAACAAAGAGTGATAGGAAAGGGACCGGACACAGAGAGCATGTAGCCTTTACATACAAAATCTGGTTAAAACCCTTTCTAAATTAGTTAAGGTGGGAAGCATTGTGGTAATTGTGTGTTTATACATATTGGTACCTGCTTGTGAGCTTTGGTGAGCTGCTCCAGGTTGCTCTCCAGGAAGCTGATCTTCTGTTTCTGGGCGGTGCTGCTTTCTCTGTCATCCGAGTTGATTTTAGCATTCTAGTGAAGCACAACGCACAGCTTTATCGGTACACTGATTTCAATCCATGTTTTACGTCTGCATTCATTTATCTGCTACAGCTGACTTGTCCCCCATTCAGATCTTCCAACCCAGCGTGTTCAAAATCTGTAACCAACACCCCCGAATCCAAAGCATTCCATTTGTGACTAAATTAGATGATAAGTAGATTATTTGAGATGGGTACAGCACCAGGGCATATCCTCTACCCTCGAAGAAACGCCTGATTTGCCGTTGTTTATCTCATCAAGCCTCAGCCTCGGGGCTGGAGACGAGCGCCACGCCGAGAGCCTGGGTCCCTAATTTACAGCTGCTACCTTTGAAGAATCAGATGGCCTACTTATTGCAGACACTTTCTGTTGTGTTCCCTGGATTCATTAAAATTTCATCATGGTGCAAATTAAATGGAGTGCAGCCGGTGCATGGCTGTGTTTGTCTCATTCTAGGTAAATGTTGTGGTTGTGCTCATGTGATATCATACTAGATAGGAGATGCAAAATCACACACAAAACCAGAGCACAGCGATGGTGTACAATGTGCAGCTTCTGGAGAACAGGAGGATATGTACATACTGTCGGGGCTTTTACCTTTTTGACTCGAGTGGCCAAGTCTTGGACAAAAAGCCTCCGGAGGTTGTGGAGTGTCTGCAGCTCTCGGGCCTGTGGGATGGCAAGGAAACCCAGTTCAGAATGTTTGGAGACATTAAGGGTTTGTTCACCCAAACTACACCCAGATTCTGTCCATGTTTTGAGTTTTCCTTCTCTGACAAGTCTGCTTTCACCCTAACACAAGTGTAGTCTAAAGAATTTGATTTGTTTTACTCAAAATTAAGACCAAGGCGCTCAGAATGGATTACTGAAAGGGGCCTACAGGGCACAGGCCCAGGGCCCTAACAGTCAGGGGCCCCCTTTGCCTTCACCTACAAATGTTACTCAGAGACACGTACCAACAAGGAAATGACTACAAAGAGACCAAGACGACTACAAAGAGATGCAAAACAGCTGCAAAGAGACACAAAGAGATTCACAACCACTATAAAAAAAAAGGGGAAAAACAACCAAAAAGAGACACAAAGCAACTACAAAGCAACTCAAAACAACTACAACGAGACACAAAACTTAACACAAAGAGACATAAAAACAACTACAAAGAGACACAAACAACCACAAAGAGACACAAACAACTACAAAGAGACACAAACAACCACAAAGAGACACAAACAACTACAAAGAGACACAAACAACCTCAACGAGACATAAAAACAACCACAGAGAGATGCGTAACAACATCAAAGAGACACAAGAAGAAAAAGAGGCTAAATAACTATAAGACTGGCTTTGCCTGGGTCCAGACTTTTGAATCAGCCCGTCTAATATCGGGCAATGCCTCGCTCCTATGTAGGACAGGTGAGGGGGCCTTTTGCATGTCTGAGCCCAGGAGCCCATCGACTCATAATCCACCCATGAACATAATAGCCATCCTCGGCATGATATCACGTCCCCTTGTGCTCGTCATTTTAGAACGAGCAATCAGTTAACCATCTACAGTGTCTTGGGATAGAAAAGGTGATTCAACCACATCGAGGTGATACTGCTGCTTCAAAGTGATACTTTTTGGATTTTCACATGAAATGACTCCAGTTAATGTAAACAAAGAATTCTACTTTACTGTAACAGTTTGCAGATAATTTGCCTTTTCTCTAAAGTGATGTTTGTGACTGTTCTACAATGACTTGCGATGGTATTGGTTAGTAATAATCCTTTTAGAATAACTTTTGAATTGCCCATTTAATTTGCTAATATAAGTCAAAATCTATTAAATAGGTCTGCTTGCATACTCTCACAGTAAGTGTCCTGAGGAGATTTTCAGCTTTTTGTTCTTACTAGAAATAGCCAACATGACCTGATTTGACATCCATTGTTTGTGACCCAAATCCATACTACATACTAAATGTACACAGTGTTCTAATCTTTGTGGTGTACCGTTTTTTCACAGTTACTGCACTGTAAGAGAAGTCAACATACATTACCATTTCATACTAAGAGGAAAGTACGCAATATGTGACAAGCAAAGGAAATCACTGACTGGTGTCACTGAAGTCGTATTACCACCATCCGCAGTCATTGTAAATTGATCCTTTGTGCATTGAATTGTGGGAGAAAAAAACTTACTGTTTAGTATACTCTATACTCTTTAGTATATTCCTTACTCTAGTCCTTTTTTCAGAGTAATAGAGACGCTGTTTCTGGATCGAAAATGTTGCAATTAAATGTTAACTTTGTTAATTCTAGAAAAATAATATGTAAATGATAGAAAATTCTATTCAACTTCATTGTATTCAAAATAAATCCCAAACTCCTAAAGTCACCCGTTAATCGAACACAGACTTAAATGGACATGCCGATAACTGACCACAGTCTCCTCCAGTCCCTTCAGGTCCTGCTTGGCCTGCTCCCGCCTGTCCTGCAACACCCTGCACAAGGTAAAATGGGTGTTAACCGGTTGCCTGAGGTATTGTGGGAAACAATGGCCAGTTAACCACACGTAGAGGCGTTACGTGAGCTCCTGCAGCTGGCGGCTCTTCTCCTGGTCTGCCGCCTTGAGCTTCTCATGCTCCACCCTCAGCCTCTCCTGCTCCAGCATGATCTTCTGGTTCAGACTACACACACGTGGGCAACGGAATCAGTACGCAAGCTCTCCGTCACATTACCAGAGAGAAAGTGTTTGGCGGTGTCGTCGCCTTACTCCTGCAGCTCCGTCATGAGCTTCTCCTTGTTGTCCAGCTCGTCCCTCAGGCTGCAGATCTGCTTCTGATGGGTCTCCCTGTGAGACTGGATCTGCTTCTCCACCGCGTCCTGAAGACACACAAGCAGCACACAGCTGTGGTCACAAGGCCGAGGCGGAGACCACGCCTGTATGGGACAGCTCTTTGGTGACGTAGTACCTTGACTTCATTGGCGGACTGGATCTCGTTCTCCTTCTCCATGGTGTTGACTTTCTCTGGAAGGAGAAAAGCTGATACGGTATCACTATCATTCTGTGAACACTTCATCATTTAATGGTCCCAACCAGGAAAAGCAGTGGAAAAGGTAGGTTTTTGTGTGTGTGTGTTTTTTTGCAACTGACATATTTGATTTATTTTGAGCCTCTATCAAACAACAGATGTCAGTTTACAGCGTAAGAACACATCCGCTTTGATTTAACACCACAGAAGTCAAATAAAGGCTCAAATGGTGGAGTGAAGATGTCAACGTCCACAGTTATTATGTTATTGTGTTTTAATAAGTCTGTGTTGAAGTAGCCACCTGGATTTACCTCATCAACGACTTCATTTCATTGGAAACATCCACTAAATGTCAGACAAAAGGACACTGAAATAATAATTTCAACAAATATAAAATGGAAGAACATTACTTATAACTAATTATAGTTACCTATAATTAAACGATAGCTTTAAAAAAAAAAAAAAACTACCTTTACCAATAATGCTTTTTTAAAGGTTGGCGGAGCATGTGTTTAATAAATATATATATTACGAACAAAGCAAAAACATGAATCACGAAAACTGCACAATAAACATGCCAAGAGTGATTTTCTAGGAAGATGGACATCTGAACAGGTCTGGTTCTGGAAACTGCAGTGCACCCTGGGGGTTTTTGTTTGGGGCTCAGTCCATTGATTTAAGTACAACACATTTTTCAACATGGCATCACAAGCTGAAAGGCTCCCAAGAAGACCATTAGAGACGGCATAGTGGCTGATGCTCACCTTGGGCTTTGATCCGGACTATTTCATCATTTAGAAAGTCCACATTTTCCTCCAGCTGTCTTTTCTTCTGCTCCACATTCTGGAGGTTGTCTGTCAGGGACTTGATTTTGGCTTCATGCTGGACGACAGGAAATTGAAAAAGACGTGAAAACGTAGAAACTGTCATGTGTGATTAAAACTCACACCGAGTTTAAACCCAGAACAAAGACATGCAAAAACCTGTCAACTAGTGAAGCTGCTGTTTGATTGATAACCACATAATATGGCACTTTAATTAACCGCCACATTTGTCACTATGGTGACGAGTATCCCCGGTGGCAGAGGCAGCGGCGGTTACCTGGGAGACTCGGAGCTGCAAGGCAATCAGCTCCATCTCCGTCTCCTCCATCTTCTGGGTGCTCTCGGCCCGGGAGCTCTCCAGCTGTTTGCTCCGCTTCACCATCGTCTTCACCTCCGACTTCATCTTACTGATGTAGAGGCGGGCCATGGTGAACTCCTCGTCAATGAGGCCGCTGCTCTCCTGTTGCTGTGAGGTCAGAAAGCAGTAATCAGGCCTTCGAGGATGTGCTTCAGGCTTTGTCTTTGTCATTCTGTCTGTATGCAAAACATTTTCTTTCGAATGAATGCCTTTTTTTGCATAATTCTATCAATGATTAACCAGAAACCACTGACTAACCATTACAGCTAAATATACAGAAAGCCTCAGCTACAGAAATGTTACTGCATCTATGGAAAAGTGCAGCCCTAGCCCACTACAGAGTGGTGGGCTAGGGCTGCAACTCACAATATGATTGATATATTTGTTGAAAATCTCTATACATCCTGACAGCAATAAATAAATCAAATGATCTGATAAAAGAAAACAAAAAAATCTGGTATCGATGGTTGTAGCAGGACTGGAATAAGCCCGTCCAGTCTACCTACCCCACCTACCTACCCCACCTACCTACCTACCTCCCCACCTACCTACCTCCCCACCTACCTACCTACCTACCTACCTCCCCACCTACCTACCCCACCTCCCTCCCTACCTACCTACCTACCTACCTACTTCCCCACCTACCTACCCTACCTACCTACCTACCCCACCTACCTACCCCACCTACCTACCCCACCTACCTACCTACCTACCTCCCTCCCTACCTACCTCCCCACCTACCTACCTCCCTACCTACCTCCCCACCTACCTACCTCACTACCTACCTCCCCACCTACCTACCCCACCTACCTACCTCCCTCCCTGCCTCCCTACCTACCTCCCCACCTACCTACCCCACCTAACTCCCTACCTACCTCCCTACCTCCCTCCCTACCTACCTACCTACCTACCTACCTATCCCTACCTACCTCCCTACCTCCCTCCCTACCTAACTACCTAACTACCTCCCTCCTTCCCTCCCTAACTACCTCACTCCCTCCTTACCTACCTACCTCCTTCCCTCCATCCCTACCTACCTACCTACCTATCTACCTACCTACATCCCTCCCTCCCTCCCTCCCTCCCTACCTACCTACCTACCTACCTCCCTCCCTACCTCCCTACTTCCCTCCCTACTTACCTACCTGTCTCCCTGTGCCCACTCAGCCCTCAGCACTCATTGCGCATCACCAGTGTTCCACAAGCGGATAGCTTAACACCTGTTTTTTGGGGAGAGTAGCTTTGGAGGGAGGCATGAAGGGACGGATTGTGATTGTTGTTGACTTTCTCACTAGATTTAGCTGCTTTTGGAGCTTGCGCTGCTTTTAAATTTTTCTTAATTGGCCGGAAAAACGCCATCTGGGAACCCATCGACTATCGTCTGACGACAATTTAGCTTTTAATCAGCTAAAAAATGCTGACGGGTTTGAAAAGCGAGTTTTCTTTTAAAAACCGCAAAAATGACAGTGTGTATCATAGCCAGAAGCTGTAAAAACAGACATTATCGTTGGATTATTGACATTTCTAAGGTCTTTGAACACAATGTGGGACCAAATCTAAGCTTAAAATTGGGATATTTCATCAAAATTGCTCTACTCTACATGTCTCATTTAAAAAAAAACTGCACTAACCAGAACCTGCAAAAAAAAAAAAAAAAGAATACACATACTACACAACAACTACACACACCTTTGAGTTCTAGTCCTGATTGTGATGTTTCTTAAGAGGTGCAGGACCTTTGTAGTGCTGTGAAAAACGAGGCCACAGTGATGTAAATTGGCCCGGATATACACTGGCTACACTGGAGCCCCATAAATTGTTGTCAGACCGATAGATAGATAGATGGGTTGCTATGGTAATGACACTGAAATCAGCACGTCATTTTTGTTTCAACGGGCCATTATTCCTCTGCTATGATCATGAACTATTCCTAGTTTTCTAGAATTTGAAACCGTGCGTCATCACCACGGCTGGTAACCTTTACGTCGTTGCTCCCCACGGCGATGCCTATCTCAGCCAGGTCTTTGAGTAATGATGACATCATCTCAGTCACCCTCTTCTTCTGGTGGTTGGTCATCTCCTTCAGCTTCTGGAGTTCAGAGTCAATGGAGGCCAAGGAGTTCTGGTGGTGGATGAGAACATGAACCAATACAAAGCCTTACAAGGTTATTGTGTGTAACGCTGCTATCATTTCCAAAGGACTCATAAAAGTACCGATTTCTCGTTCAGCTCCTCACTGAGGGCCTCGAACTCTTGCGCCTTGTCCTCCACTTCCTGACTCTTCTCGTCGTAGTTGAGGGCCAGCTCCTCCAGGGCCTGCAGCACCTCCTTCACCTCCTCCTTGGAGGCTTCGTTCTCCGACAGCAGCCGGTTCAGTTCCGTCTGCAGGGTGTCGTGGTCGCGGCGGGAGGAGCCCAAGAGCTACGGGTGAGGATAGGGAGTGAGGATAAGACAGTGATGCTCAGCCTCGGAAAGGGGAGGGGCTGAAAGGGGGAGGGAAGTTCACAACCAGGTCTACAAAACGCATTTCTGCACTAGATCTGCAAGGCTCCACTGTTGCTTTCTAAGTGTGAGTTACAGTCTGACCTCTCCTGCGGGGCTGCTAATGGTCCGCTATCAGCTGTCAGATGGGGTTTGTGCTAACAGGAACAGCTGGAGGGGCTGAGATGCAGGGAGGGGGGGGGGGAGAAGGGCAGTTGTGTATCACCTCCTCCTGGTCCAACATCTGCTGCTGCAGCGACTCCAACAGCTGAGACTGCTGGTTGATCTCGTCGTCCTGGAGGAGCGTGAGGAGGAGGGAGGGAAAGAAAAATACAAGGCACTCATCACTCGTTTATATCCACCAGAAACACCAGCAACACTGAGCAGCAGCCAATCACGCCCCCTGCTGACCAACAGAGACACTACATGGAAGGAGGATTATCCAATTAGAAATGTTGCGTAAAATATTACATCCTAACATCATACTATTTATCTTAATAGATATACATTATTTAGATTATTAGTACATCCAACATAGTCAATCGATAGACTTTTTAATGTGACGTGTGAAGATCTCTGCATGCTCAGTTACACTAGCGCCTGCTGGTGAAACAGGCAGGTTTAATGGAGGAGGATGGCTCTGTGGCTCTGTGTAAAGTTGTTTTTTTCGTCTGACAAATGCTGCTTAAGTCTCAAGTCTCAGCTAAGAAGGCCCGAGTCATCCTGTTGTCTTTGTGACAGCAGCGGTAACACTAGGAGGGGAGTTGTCTATTGTCTATTGTCACTTTATAGTCGGTGTGGAACTGCAAGTCTTTTTGGACTTCATCAAGTCAGGACTAAAGTCACAATAATCATGACTTGAATCCACACTTTCTGATTTGGTGTACTTTTAACAACCATTCAGTCCAACTATATCATATATTTTTTTTTTACAAATTTATTATACCTTTACTGTGTGATTATGTATTTATTATACTTGTTTTGATCTTGTTTTTCTACTTATGTCTCTTGTAGGTTTGTTTTGCAGTATCCACCATGCTGCTGTAATCCTGCAAGCGTCCCCGCTGTGGGACTAATAAAGGATGATCTTATCTGCTCTTATCTTTTAAGTCCATGTGTGTAGCCGGGCTCGTGCACGCGCATGACACAAACAACCACCACCAAAAACAACTAATGTAATAACAGAATAAACATATGCAAAAAAATTATCCATACCGTTATCATTAAACAATATTAGCATACCCTGTCTAAAGGGATGTGCAGTAAAGTGGATTAGTAAACAATTAATACAATTTTTATCTGCCATTTATCACTTGAGAAATCATGTCATGTGCAGCATAATAATAATAATAATAATAATAATAACACCATATATTAATGTTCATTAGTTAGTTTTACTGTTATTTTAAGTGATATTGTTGGGACTGATTCAGTCACATCTTATATTTCAGGAGCTCCGTGATGTTAATGTATCAAAAAGCATTGGTGCACCTAACGTTTATGTATTGTCTGATTCAGAAAAACTCACTCTCGCATTCTCCATGTGATTAGCCCTTAGCACCCGAGATCAATAACGTTCTCACTAGATCAATGAATCCCTGCATGAAGATGATGTGTGTGTGCGTGTGTGTGTGTGTGTGTGTACACACTGCCACACTTCCTACCACGCCTCCCTCACCTTGTCATCCAACTCTTTGTAGAGCTTGGCCACTTCGGCGGCGTACTTCTCCGTCTCCACCTGAGTGAGCTTGACCCCGGGGAGGGCGCCGAGGGCCGGCGCAGGGGCCGACTTATCGTTGTTGAGCGCGCTGTCCAGGGCCTGGACCTCTGCTTTGGCCTTCTCTTTATCGAACTGATCCTCCACCGGCACGCTCTCTCCTGCGGGAGGGGAGGCAGAAAGGTAAGGACATCAGCTCCAGTCTCTGTGGGTGTCTGTGACCCCCCCCCCCACCCTCCCACCCACCACCAACACTTCCCTCAGGGAGACCTGTGACAACTCTAGATTCCTCATGTCTTTAGATGTAATGCAGGCGTGATGGTGCGAGGAGAAACGACACCAGACACTGCTGATGTGGAAACAAAGGACTCTTTCTTAAAGCGGGTCCTTTTCAAGTCCAAAATAGGACCAATGTGTGACTCAGCTCTTTGGAGCATGACTGAGTGATAAAACCTCTGACCTTCTCTTTGTTTTGAGCTTTTTTTCCATCTTATCCAAACCATTTTTCAATTTTTAAAGTCATGATTATCGTTCATTCACAGAAAATGGAAGATTCCTACACTGTACTTCAACGTATGATGTGACCAAGTAGGCAGAATTCTCCTTAATTATTCTTAAAATACACCCCAGTGTGTTGTGTTTCCATGTCATAATGCAGCGTATGAAGCAGATGGAAATGAGAGGCGCTATCGGACGGTGCAGTCCTCACCGCTCCTCCAGCGGTTGAGCTCGGCCTCCAGCCAGGTGACGGTGCTTTTCAGCGTCTTGTTCTTCTCCCTTTCTTTCTCCCACTTCTTCTTCCACTGCTCCGCGGTCAGCTCCACGTTCAGGGACACCGTGTTCTTGACGGTCTTTGCCCTGGGGAGACAGGGCGGTAATAAATCAGGTGAGAGACACCCCACCCGTGTGGCTCTGTCCAACGTGTATTTAAAGACATTCTGGGAATGTTTACATTCCGGCCGAGTGAGAAGTCGGCTCTCCGTTTTTTTGTCTTTGTGTCTAATAATTTCAGTGGTGTTATGAAAATGTTTAATTTGACCTTCAAAAGATATCGCAAAATTGCTACAATTATATCCACAACTCTATTTAAAAAAAAAAAAAAAGTAGAGAAGGTCTGATCCGATACGCCTCATGTCACCAAGCAGTAAAATGATTCCCATGATTCCCATGCAGAGTGGTTCACAGATGTTGATGATGATATTAATACAAATAACAAACAATAAATATTATTATATGAATTATAGATAATTTGTCATAAATAATACTAAAAAGATACAATTAGCACCGTGCTAATTGTATTTTTGTGTGTGTGTGTGTGTGTGTGTGTGTGTGTGTGTGTGTACCTCTGTCCAAACAGCAGCGTGGTCCTGGTCTCAGCGTCATTGAAAGCGGATGGCGAGCAGCAGATGACCATGGTGGTCCGACAGTTCCCCCCCAGGGAGTCCTGCAGGATCCTGGTCATCTTACTGTCTCTGTACGGCACGTAGCTCTGACAGAGGGCACACATTACAGTCCTGCTCGGCTCTCTTATTAACAGAGGATGGCATTATGGCATCATTTTCAAAGATATACGTTTTAGATGACACATCATTATCACTCGTTTAAAAAAAAAAAAAAATATATATATATATATATATATATATATATACACAAGAACCTCAGCTGATGGCCAAATGGAGATTTTAAAAATAACTTCAGACCATGTTTACATCATTCTCCTTTCTAGGAATCCTAATCATACATATTCTCCCTCTTAAGGCCAATCCCCATTAAAAAATCCACACCGACCCCTGCGTGTTTGATGCCTCGAGTCCATTTTGGTCGCGTTTGGTGAAACATCATCTGCAGACAGCTAATACGCCGGCGTAGATGTGTTTAAACTTATTAACCTCATCTACAGTGATCAATCGAGGCTCTCAGTTTGTCTGTGTGCTCGCCTTTTTCCCCTCACGCGGAGAAATAAATACAATGAATCGGTACAATCAAACTATTTAGTATGTCAGCAAAGATACGCAACATGTCAAATGGAGTATGCCCAAAATACCAGGATGTTCTACTACATCCTGTCGCATTTTTGCTTTTCTGGTTATATCGGCCCACAATCCTTTGCGCAGCAGATATATTAGAAAGGGGGTCAAAGTTCAGGGTACAATGTTATGAGGCAGTAGTATGTCCCAATTGAATACATATTGCATGCAACAGTGCACCAAAAGTAAAAACAAAACAAAACGAAACGCAGCTCGTGTCCGCCGCTGTCCACTCTGCTGACAGATTGGACGACAGGACGCTTGAGCCCCGCTCACGTCTCGCTTTCGGTGGGGATCCCCAGTTAAACACGCTAATTAAGGGGCAGTCACGATGACAGTACAGGACCGATCCCCCCCCCCCCCCCACTGCCTCACCGAGCCCTCCGCCAGAGCCGAGATGACATTTCCCAGTGAAGACAGGGACTTGTTGATCATCTTGGCCTCGTCCAGCACCGTCCCCTCCGCCCCCGTCTTACCCACCTGTGAAACACACAGGCAGCGTCCTCAGAGAAGATGGGGAGGTGTAGTGTTCACTGAAAAACAGGTGGATTAATGAAGGAAGGCTGACAAAGCATGTTTAATGGATTTACTGGCGCTGAGCGCTCTCCTTGTCTTATTAGCATGCTGATGGACCGTTTACTACAGTGGTCCCCTGTTGGAAGGAAGCAGCAGTGTGTCGTTAAAGCTTCATTATATAAATCCTGTCAATGCAAACTGCAAGAAAAGGCCTGTCCACATCTGAAAAGATAAGTTTAAAAGGTGCAATGTGTAAGATCTGGCCAGGATTTTATTATAAACATAACGTAACCAGCTAGCCCGGCTCAGGTACAGGGTGCGGGTGCATGTTGGTAAGTTTGTTTATTGGATTGAATCCAAAGTGGCAGAAATGAGAAAACAGAGAACAGATTTTCGTTTAGTCCTCAACTGCCAGCAGCAGACGACTTTCAGTTAGCGGTTAGCTGTAGCAGCTGGAAGTCAGCCACAGCAAACCTGAGTGTCTGTAACGATGGCAACAGGAAGTTTGGCACTGGCTGAATTCCACTTGCTTACACAGCCCCTAAGTGAAGGTCCGTCTCCAGAGCAACCCGCTCTCCTCCCGGTGATGGAGTCTGCCGCTGGAGGGGAGGACCAGTTGAAAATACAAGTCTTTTTTCTTGTTTCTGCCCATTTGGATTTAATCCAATAAAACAAAAAGTGTATTAAGACCTTACAGCCCCCGGTTAGTGTCTCAGAGAACACAATATTGGATGAAGCCACACTTGAAGAGTAAGATAGCAGTGTCATTTTGACCAGAGCTTCAGCAGTTTAGTTGAATTTTGCGTATTCTTGCCCTGCTGTCAGTCAGTAGTTGGCTTTGTTGTTGTTTATAGTTGCTGTTGTTGTTGTTTTATAAGTGATGACAGTCAATTTTGATTGTATGGACCCAGTAGCAGAGGGGAAACGCTGACCCCTAGTTGTTTGGAGCTGGTTGCCAGATCTTACACATTGCACCTTTAAAAGAAGGAATTACAAAAGAAAATCTTTGCTAAAAGTGGGCGTCAGGAGGGAGATGGAGGACGAGTACAGGAAGGAAGGAAACACACTTTCTCACTCCCGGCCAGGTCGACGAGGTACAGCTTGCCCGTGAGTTTCTGACCCGTCTGAGAGTTTTCCTGCTTGATGTTGATGAGGAAGATGCTGTGACTCCTGGAGCTGTGCTCGTTCATGTCTGACACACACACACACACACACACACACACAAATACAATTAGCACGGTGCTAATTGTATCTTTTTAGTATCATTTATGACAAATTATCTATAATTCATATAATAATATTTACTGTTTGTTATTTGTATTAATAATAATATTATTATTATCAATTATAATTTGTATGCTATTAGTATAAAAGAAAACATTGACTTCCAAATGTTAATGGCTCTAACAAACGTATCAGTCTACTTTGAAAAAAAAAAAACACAACCCGAGCCACATTATCATGTCATCAGATTATTTTTGCACTTTTTAAGATAATTAAAAAAAAATGAGTGTAGAAAGAAGAATCAGGTGGGCCGACCCCATAGAATAAAGAAATGTGTTTAAAAAGTTGACATGCGAGGGAAACAAGTTGAAATCTTCTATATTATTTTTATATTTTTTTTAAATCATCCATTAGGGACTGAATTACAGAGAGTAATCATGTGACGATGCCGAGCGTTGCCGTGTGAACAGATACAGCTGTAGTCACAGAGCACAGTGCAGTGCTGGTGTCACATGCAGCCAATGAGCACGATACATGTGGCCTTAAAGGGACCCTCCATCCGTTTGAAGCGTGAAGAACAGCTAACAGCACGGTCCTCCATGTCATTGGGATGTCTTCAGGGTTGTTGTCCTTGTTATGGACATGTTTTGTATTCTTATCTGAACTTTCTCTTACTTTTGTCCCTACGGTGGAGGTACGAGGCTGCCACCTCAGATTCAGATCAACACTTCATATATTCCGAACAACATTCTTGTGCCAGAGATTGAGCACAGTAATAAATATTGAGTGAATAAGAAGTAATACCAGGGCAAAATAACAGCAATAAGAGTGAGATGTATTTAGTAAAAGGAGTAAGCTGAAATAGAAAAAGTAAATTACAACAAATAAGAATAAGAACAAGAGTAAAATGATATATATGTATATATATGTAAGAGGCAATACTAACACATATGCATAATGGAATAACAATAAATGGACGATAAAATGTGTAAAATAAGTGAAATAAGTAAAATAGAAAAGTAATACTGTGCATGGTATTGAGAGGAATATAGGCAATGATGTTGAAAAAGTAACAAAAAGTAGTATTTAACATGATATTGAAAGGTCATAAGCAAACTCCCCAACCTTCAGATAACTGTGTAAACATGATGAATGCCACCTGTGTGTAACTTTAGTCACGGGCATATTTCGTCCAACTTCCTCTATAAAAGTTACGCTGTAAAAATAGAGATGTTATGTCCCAACCCTCCGGGGGAACACCATGGGACCTGATTTTGGAACAAACATATGGTCTTTTTCACTTTATTATTTTAGAAAATATTCGATGCCACAAAAAAAAAAAGAAGGCATGTGAAATCGAAGCTGATCAGAGGATGCACCAAAGACCACAATTAAGCTCAGCTCAGCTAGCGTTTAAGCCGAGCGTCCCGGAATAGAAACCCTTGACATGGCCCTCTCTTGCTATGCGTGCACACAGAGGGTGTCTTGGCTGCAGTCAGGAGACCCGGTGAGGTCGAACCCATGAGAGGCAGCAGGCCCCGTGGGGGGCCCTCGGGGCCTCAACTCACTTGTGACGGCCACGTGTCTGCTGCTTTTGCCCTCGTCGATGGCGTCCATGACCTCGTCGGGACAGCTCACGAAGCGCTCGGTACACCCCTGGAGACACACGCAATCACAAGGAGCCGCTGTGTTCAGAGAGCCCACTTCACAGACACAATTATCAGCTGAAGAAGACATGGCGATGCTTTCAGAGGGAACTTATTCTCCTTGTTGTCTTCTCTTCGTCTTTTTAATACTCTCTCGTCATCCGTCCAACTATTTAAATGAAACCTACACTTGAGAACAATATAAAAAGATAAGAAAAAGGATCTCATGTAACGTTTGTCAACGTGTGTCCCACCTTGACGTAGGGCACCCTGTTTTTGTCTTCGTGCACCGAGAGGTTGACCTTTGACTCTGCGGAGGAGAAGGAAAGCAGACATCAGGTGGGAGTCTGTCGTGTTGTTGTTTACATCGGGGTCTGAGCGATGATGAGACGGAGCCACAAGGGACTTGAGACATACCGTCCAACAAGTCTTTGATTTTGTCCAAATAGATTTCGAAATATGAAACCTGCAAAGAAAGAAAAGCATCCAGTGAGACTTATCGTTATGACGTGTACTTGCTGGTGTCTTGGAGCATCCGAGCGCCCGATTGGGAGGTCAACCTACTTTGATGTGAAACTCCAGGTTCTCGTCCATGGAGTAAATGTAGTTGAAGATGTCCTGGACAATCCTGGGAATGATTCCCATCATATCGGTGTCGTGGAGTTTCCCCTTCAGGAGACAAGTACATGAGAACGAGACGGCGGGGTATGTTTGGCTTTTCAGTCTCACTTTGAAAAACGTTTTTCAATCTAGGCTACATCGGGGATCATTGTTTCAGAAGCAATCCTCCACGCCATAAGAACTGAAAAAACTCTAAAAGAATCAATCGGCCGATTAATCGTCCACCGGCTCTTTCCTGCTCCAATCTATCATTGTTATATAACTTAAACCACCTGGACAAGTACTCCAAACCTCCTCTGTGGTAGTTCCTGCTACAGTAGGTCTCTCCGATAACACATTTTGACACATTTTGGACACGGTGGAAACAAATATTACCTCCATTGTGTGGGTTTTACCAGAGGACGTCTGCCCGTAGGCAAATATTGTCCCATTGTAGCCTCCCAGAACATCTGTGCACACCAACACAAAGACAAAAAAGGACATTTAGTGTTGAGGTTTGGGCTTTTTGGTGTGTCAGCCACTTGGACCGCATCTGCGTCCCACTACTGAACCCCTTACCTCTGACAATCTTCTGAGCCACGGCGTTGTAGAACTCCACCTGAGTTGTGTCAGACTGGAACACGCGGTCAAAGTAGTACGGTTTGCCCTGTGGAGGAGAGTGACATGAGTTATTCATATTGCTACAGAGCAGCAATAGGCCGACACAACTCAATATAGCTCCACTGTATGTTAGCAAGTCAACGAGTCCTCTGATGGCCAGGGGATGTACTTTCTGAGCCGTGCTTTGTAAATGGAAGACGTGTGTAACGTGGCTAACGTCCTGCGTTTCGCCTCTTTAACACCACGAAGAAATGACACATTCTTCTTCTAACAGATGAGGGGTTGGATTCATGAGCAATAGAACACAGCCTTGTTCAATGTGATACACTCGGAGCGCTAGACGCTGCTGCCTTACTTGGTCTTGTATGACCATTAATGTATGGTGGCTGATGTTAGCCCACATTAGCCTTTTCTATTTTTCAGGGTTGGAGGTTAATATATTTTTTTCTCCACTTGCCCTCAGTTTTAACTTGACCCTGTACAAAGTGTTTTATTTATTAGGGGTTATCAAATAACATCAAAGACCAAAGTTAATTGTCAAGTTTTATTGGTATTTAATTCAATAAATCTGGAGTTGTTTTGCCCGCGTCCTTGAACGCCAGCCAACTAAACTCCTGTTTGCAGGATAACTGAAATGCTAGCTTATGCTTCTGCTCATAAACTTTGTCTTTACCCGGCGCCATTTTTTCTCCCCGAGTGCCCAAATCTCTACTGAGCATGTGCAACTCTTGACAGAGAAGAGAAGGAAGCAAGATGGCTCACTCCTGAGTTGCCTCCTACATCAGCGAGAGCTGGCATTTACTTCTAGTAAACAATCCTGATAGTTGAGCCCTGATATTGGTGTGTGTTTCATTACTGAGTCAGCTCACTGACTTTACTTGTGCTACTTTATGTGTTATTATATATTATATGTTTTCCAACACTTAAGCATTTACAATGATTCCTTAAATGACACTAGTAGCCACAGGGGCTGCTATTCAGCTAAAGATAGCATCCCAGTAGAGCAATCACAGCACATTAGATACAATATTTAATTTTTACAGAATCATGATTCCCCCACTTTTGTTCGGAATATTAGATTCTTTAAGTCTTCCATCAAAATCGTAAATGCAAACGATGCAGGGTTCAATTAAAATGATCGGCAATCCGTGCACATGGATTTCAGCGGCAACCATTTCTTTGTAGCAGTTGACCCAAGGAGAGCTTCAACTTGATATAAAAATATTCATGCTAGGGTTTAAAGCCAACATCAAACCCCTGCCAGCTGTACAAGACAAAGTCACACAAATCGGGGTGCTTCCAATCCACGTACGACAAATGAAAACACAGAATGCAAATCAAGTCTGCACCGATGTGGTCTTCTGAACTGATCAGATACCCTCAGTTCCTTGATGAGGAACGGAGGAGTCAAAAGTATGGAAATAAAACAGAGACTTTGATACTGCGAGTGAAAGAAAATCTAATCTAATCTGGATATTTGATTGAACCTAAATGCCTCTGCAGCCCGTCAGATTTGTGATTCTTGTTCCAGAGACATGGTGGTCATGTCGTCGTGTTGCAGCTTGGCAGCACAAGTTGGTGCGGAAGGCAGCAGAAGGCCCGAGCCAGCAGAGGTCGAATAGGTCAAATGTTATGAGAGAGCAACATCCTTCCACACACACTCCCACTGGCTGCTACACACAGCACAAACACAGGTACGACTCTGTCATTATAAATGATATGTGCACTACAATGCAAGTCCTTAGCTGAAACGCCCGCATTTGTAATGCTGGTTAACGGCACCTGAGGACAAACACAGAAATAGAAACGTGAGTACAGCTCAGCGGTGGCATTTAAATCTGTAATTGCTCCTGTTTCACAGAGATCCCAGCAGCAGCAGGTTGGCTTCCTGGCCTCTGCTCCAACCTGCATCCTGCAGTGCATGCTGTTGAATCTGATACTTAATGTTGTCATGTCTGGCTCACACAGAGAAGAGAATTTTTTTAAATTTTAATTTTAAATCTTGAATGCGAAAGATCTGATCGGCACTGAGCGGAGCGGGAAACAGAACTTTTCCACATGACATGAGTTATCGGTTGGCCTACGACTGGGAATCAATGTCACGGAACAAAGCAGCCATTCATTTTTGTTTTCATCTTCAACAGTCATCAACATCAGGGGTTGTAGTTTGCCAAGTAAGATTCATTTTTTCCCCACCAATATGAATACATAATGATCATCAAGAAAATAAAAACACCTGCCACGTGAGTCCTATAACAGCTGGAGATTCAACTGGTGGTGGTGAAGAGTGCAGAAATCCCCGTACTGCAGTTGTTCACCCGTGTTGGGATCTGGTGACTCTGAAGGCCGTGAAATATGACTCACGTCTTTTTCATATCCACCAAAGCTTCCACATTGTGCACTATATGGAAGATTCTGCGTTTGTCATGTTTCTCTACTCGTGTATTCAAGTTTTGCCTCTAATTGCCTCATTAATTCAGTCTCTGCATACTCTGCAACTCATAGTCAGGTTCACCTCTTCAGCTACTATTTAGGGCTTCAGACAAACTGACACTGAGGTGTCTTTTAAATTGACACGTACTGCTGCCAACTGTCGGGAGAAGCCCGGGCTTCATCAAACCTCCAGAGAAACTAAGACATTTAACTTTATATAACATAAAAACGACTCAAAGTCTACGTTAATGTGACAAGCAAGAAGAAGACAGGGAGCAGTAGTTTGTTTGCATGCTCTCCGTTTACAGCTCGAGGGATTCCTGGTGAGGCATTTACATGCTAAGTGATGAATGTTGTATTTATTTGGTCCGTGTTTACACCAGGGACTTAAAGCACTACGTTACTTTTAACTTAATTAACTTGTTCAAGGTGTGTTTGGTATTCGAGACACCAAAAGAGACATGTAAAAATAAAAAAACTAAGGACAATATCTATCCAAATTATAATGAATACACCTAAATGATAATTGTCTGACTTTTACCAAAATAAAAGCGGAAGAAGTGAGTTCGGTGCTCCTCTGAACCCAGAGCCGTGGACAGAGACGCGCACTCACCGCAATGGCCACACAGTCGTCCCCCTGGAACTTGGGGATGTACTTGTCTCCCCGGGCCAGCTCCGAGCTGTTCAGCGGCCTGAAGCGGCACACCACCTTGATGGAGGTCTCCGATGCGGGGTCCGCCATCTCCGCCGCCGCTGTTGGGTGGATGGATGGAGCGCTCCGTCCTCCAGTGACGGAGACAGAGACACACTAACCCGCAGCAGGGAACCAGACGGGGCAGGCCACGCCCCTCGCAGCCGCAGAGACGGCTCTCATCCAGCTGACCCGCTGGGAGGCTGCGCGGCAGAGGCATGACGCCCAGTGGGAGCATCGTGTGACGGAGTGTGAGACCGGGCTGCGTGAGGGGACATGCAATCAGAGAGGGAAAACATCCCCAATATCAGCGATGAAAATAACATATCAATGTGCCGATGAAGTAGAGGAGACCGGGGGCAATAGTGACGCAGCAAATTCCTCCAATCAGAAACGAGCTTGAGTGAACACTTCCTCGTGTTCACTAGGATTCTCTTCCACCTGGGCAGAACTTTTCGACAAATATATATATATTTTTTGAGGTATAAAAGTTACTTTTTCGAAGGGCAATATTTCCTTCTGCTGTTAAGATGTGGATCGTCTGAATGCAAATGAATCACAGTTCAATGCTCAAAAACAGAATTTAAAAAAAGCATCTTAAAGGATGAATAGTTTAGTTTTTGATCATTTATAATTGTAATTATAAGACATAATCTTATAGGCTGTGAGAAGATGTAATGTATATTTTACACTATTATATGACATTTATAAACAAAAAAATATGTATAATATATATGATCAACAGATGCATTGATCATGCAAATAGTCTTTAGCTTCTAGAGACTCACCCATGCATTGGGTCTAATTTTGTGTGTGCAGCATAAAAACAACAACATTTCAAGCATTGTTACAATGAATTAAAACAATATATTTGTGTTGAAGAATATATATGAGCATAACTTCATACGTCATGTTAGCCAAAAAGTTTGACTGGCCAGTAAAATGTTTTATTGAACATTAAATCACCCTTTCCTGGAGATGATGGAACCCTCTTTCATATCTGGTCTCCATCCCCATCACTAAGGGAAGCTAGTATCTTAAAAAAGACAAATGCCCCGGGGACTGTTTAGGAAATAGGCCTATTGCTCTTCTAAACCAAGATATTACAGAGTTCTATAATTTGGGGTACATTTTACATAAACAAAAAAAGTACAAATGTAATGTGTTTTCTCAATAAAACAACCAATGGCTTACATACAAACATGAACAACTTTTTTATAGTTTAGGTGTAAGGATAGCTTCCCAGTAAATCCACTCGGGTCACATCAGCCATGCTACTCATGAGTTGGTGCTACTCTGGGTAACTTAGTTGACAATTTCCATATTTTAGCCCATAATTTCAATTCTTACCATAACTAGCAACAGGTCATTTTCAGGTTCACCTACAATTTGAACATATATTTGAATTAGAATCCTACAAGAAATAATTGTAATGTACCCAGTATAGTTGATGGTCAATTAATATACTCCTTGACAATGGACTGTTACAGATAAAATATAATTTATTTTTTAATTAAAGGACACTCACAAGAATGTATTCAAAATGGCCACCGATGAGAGAAATTACATCCTGTTATGCTGGTCACATGGTTAGCTTTTTTCTTTTTTGCAGGGAGATGTTCTGTTAGCAACATAGCTGACCGATTGCAGGTAAACTGAGTTTCTCATTTAAGTGTGAAATCAAATTTTCTAAAATACATTTACAATTTTAGGATGAATAACAAATAGATAATGCTCACGTTAATGGTTTCCTAAAATTATTTCGAGCCCAAGACCCACTCAATAAAGAAACAGCCACTGCAAAAACTGTCAATTCAGGAACATCATGACACGTTCAAGCTAAATGAAACCTGGTGTGCACAAAATGTGTTTTTTTTTTATGCTTTACCATAATCTGTAAAATCATTATCATCAATGAACGTGACATGTTCCATTATGGATCTTTTCCAGAATGATATGATATGGGCTTGAAATGAAACCAAGACATATTACAACATGCATTTGCACTTTTTGTCACTGGTTAGCTGTTAGCCGATGAAAGGCTAGCTGTTGGCGACTACTCTGATCATTCCATGTAACTGATGTAGCTTTAGCTTAAGTTCAGTCAAGTTGCAGATCAGGGCAGACGGCCCTCAATTATAAATCTCCCTGTAGAGTCCAAGCGCCAAAGACTCTGAGACTTTATCACCTGTTAACAATAAACAATTATCCTTTCTTTATTCAACTGGTCTCTCCTGATTGAAATGCTTTCACTTTGTAATTAATCGGGGCAGCATTTTGACCGATATTAGACAGAATAGTCAACTCTTCACACTGTCACGTTATATTCTATATATTTTATTTACTATTTTATAATTCTTACAAGAACACAATGTAGTCAGTAGTGGAAAGCTTGTTTTATTCAAGTATTTCCATTTCCTTTTTTTAATAGATATCTGTGACATTCAAATTCTATTTTAGCTTTCTTTTGTTTTTGTATTTACGGTCATATAACTATTTATACATCCATGTGACATCACTCCATACAGCAGGCACAGCCCCGTTCGTCCTGAGAAAGAGATGTATATACATGACAGTGTTGACAATATACATGTATCGTGTGTACCTTTCACACCACGTACCACATGTAGCTGCTTGCTGATGTTCCCACATGCCAGTCTACTCGCCTCAGCGTTTCATTTGATTCACCAGAAACGTGTCATCAAAAAACCACAATGTGTAAAGAATGTACATATTTGTAAATGGGAGGTTGTGTGACCTGCTGAGGGATGTGATGTGCAGCGCCTGCAGCAGCCAGCAGGGGTCAGCAGAGACTCGTCCATATGTTGTGTGCAGCCAGGGAGAAGCTGGAGGACTCCTGTACGTCCTCCCATGACAGAAACACAAAGATCTCGGAGCAACAGCAGGTGTTTCTGTATCATTTAGATCTAAAAGCCACGTGCATGAAGACAGGATGAGACAATTAAAAGGTGACACTTCAGGTAGAAACACTGTTTTTGTAAGCACGGGTCAATTTTGAGGTTTTGTATTATTTTGCTCCCATAACATGTCTTCTTTCAGACGAGTGAAAAGAAAACATCAAAAACACAAATTTAGATTTTTCTATTTGCGTCACCAGACGATTTCTGTAGATTTCTCCTAAATTCACCAAAAGTTACCATCAGATAATGCCTCATTAGCATATTTAAACTTGTAATGCAAAGAAAACGATTGTCTTAATGTAAGTAATTAATTGGGGAAGTTTCATGCTGACATCAATTGGTTAATTTCTTTACCCTACTCACCTGTAGTGTTTTCAAAATGAATGTCATTTTACAAAACAGTTTCTTTTTTAAAGATTCTGAGCCCAAACTCTCCACTTCAGCAGCTCTTACATCCACCAAACGTTCCAGTTTCATTCCCGTCTATATTCTGAAGGTTTTTACAGAGGGGCTTGTTCAGATATCATTCATTGTCTGATTTATACAACATTTTATTCTCACAAACATGGCCAAAATAGATTAAAAAAAATGTATGATTGCTGACAGTATTTTCTGATTTATGGAGTGATACAAAGAGAAATCCAGAATTCCCTCAGTAGAAACCTTTGACTCCAACATGTCAACCCAAAGATTTTGAGCCTGGCTTCATCCAATATACAGATTTTTGTTCTGGAAACGTATGCAAATTAACCCAAATTAAGTGAGATGATGCCTTATTTGCATATTTAAACACACATTTTCAGAAAACTTGTAATACAAAAAAGTAATTGTCTTAATGGGAATAATCAACAGAGGAAGTTCCATGGCGATATCTATGAGTTCAAATGTTTACTCTATTCTCCTGTAGCATCTCCCCTTAAATGCTCAGCTGTGACAGCAATCGATCCAAATTATATTAAATGAGAAAATCACATTAGAGTCATTATGGATGTACATTTGTTTTTATTCCATAGAAACTGCAGCATTAGACATGTAAACCATGTTGCACACGCGCGCACACACACACACACACACCCTCATCCTCATCCACACACATTCAATCAATGGCGAGCCCTGGTGCAGGGAGATGAGACGGTAAAACACTGAGGCAGGAGTCACACAGTCAATCAAAGGAGAGAGCGAAGGAGGGGACGGCGTCATTAACGGAAGTGCACCGTCACATTCTACAGCACGCAGAGCGCTCAGAGGGGCGTCTGCTTCTGACACGGGCCCACCTTCCTAAAAATGTCATCTCGCCCTGAACGGGTGGAAAATATAAATTATTCCTACGGAAAGTATACATTCTGGAGATTAAAACCCATAAATATGCGTTTGAGAGCTCAAAGTACAGTATGTACAGAGGTCCATGCGTCCACAATATACAGACATGACAATAAATATTGGATATAGTCACAATACAGCATCGAGATGGATATTTGTTTCTCTTTGAACACGTTAAGGGTACATCAAGACAAGGCCGCAGCCAGCATTCCTAAAGCAGCTGAGGAAAGGCTTTCACTACCTGCATCTTATTAGTTTCTATTAAAAGGGGTTGCCTCGGTTACTCCTGTCTGGGTTACTAAAGTATTGAAGAGGAGAGGAGGAGAGGAGAGGAGGAGAGAAGAAGAAGAGGAGAGTAGAGGAGATGTTTTGAGGGAAGGTCTGAGTTAGAACCGATGAGCTTATCCTCCAGGATTCAACCTGACTCACACTAGATAGAAAGAGAGAGAAAGAGGGGGGGGGGGGGGATAAAAGAGAAAAAAAGGAGAAACTAATCTCGACACTTACCCTGTGAAAAAGGGTGAAACGACAGATCAGTGAACAGCAGATCACAAAGTGTTACCTTTTCTCAACACTGATTGTTAAACCCTGTTAGGAGTTCTCCCTTTGACTGTCAGTCAAAGAAGGGGGGGGGGGGGGACATACAGAGGAGGTGAGGGGAGTTTGTTACTGTGTGAGTGAAAAGAAAAGAGAGAAGAAAAAAAAAAGACAGGACCTAGTTTCTGCAACGTGGCATCCGGTTGCTAAGTAACGGTCTCCAAGGGCAGAAGAAGCCCCTCTTTGAGGTTGTTCGCCTCCAAAATGAACCGTTTTTCAGCCCATCCCTCCTCCTCCTCCTCCTCCTCCTCTTCCTCCTGCCTTCTCCTCCCTCCCTCCCCCCTCAGTAAGGGAAAGCCTTTTCCTGAACAGTTTGTGAATGCTGGTGAAGCCAGAACAAGCGAGTCAAAGTGGACAGTCAGAGTGCAAAGTTGGAACTGTGGGGAACCTCCCGCATCTCCAATGTGGTCCTCTGAAGACGGTTCCCCGTTCAACAGGCCACAAGCTCAATCACACAGCTCAAGGAAATCACAGCATGTGTGTTATGGGGACCATGATCTGCACCGGGTGAAGGGCACGACATCACCTCAGCATCAATCTGATGTCTGGACATGACCTTTGAACGTTTTAATAAGCATAAAAAAAATGAAATAAAAAAATCAGAGATTCAACATTTAAAAGAAAACAAACAAGTGAACAATAAAGAAAATAAAAAAAGGATGAAATCCTCACTTTACTGGATCAGCATAATAAAACACCACTCATTAAATATTCAGTGTTTCAGAACCCAGATGTTGCCTCATCCGTGTCAGACTGCAGCCCCCCGCGGCGCTGAATGTGCAGATCCATGCATAGATGTCACTAATAAGCAGTAGACGGTTATGAATGTTAAGGTTGTGCCGTGAGAGAATTGCATCGCTATCATTGTCAGCATAGTAACGTGCACCAAAGAAAGGGGGAGTTATGTTCCGTTGCGTTTCAGTATCTTGCTGAAATGAAAAAGCCCTCTGGTCTCGAAGCAGATGCTACCGACACATTTCACCACAGCACACGGGGAAGATGGCTGAGGGTGCGTCTGCAGAGCTGTACGATTGCATCTCCATGATGAAGGTGAGAGACACAAACTGAGGGGGAATCCAAAGATGATGTTGTGAGTCACTGTTACTTCTGAAACATCTTTTCTGCCCCCCCCCTCAGGGGGGAGACTCAAATGTAGTTAATTTAATCTAGAAACCCATGCTGATTTAGACATACTGGGTCTATTGTAAGAGGATCTTTACAGAGACATGTGCAGGCCTGGGTAATGAAACGCTGGGAACTAAGTGGGCCAAAAAAACAAGTGACAGATTAGGAGATATAAAAGGGGAAGAAATATTTGCAAAAATATTTGATATTTAACGTAATCAAAGAGTTAATTTCCCTAAATCTTTGAGTTCAACTACTGGTCCAACCCATCTGATAGAACTTACTAAAATGAGCTTTCCAGGAAGCTTTTTAAGAAACAATCATAAATATTAATAACGGTGGCAGAAAATGGATCCTAGTGGTGAAGCAGGTGGAAACAAATAATTAACCTTCCATTTTTTTATGTGTGTGTGTGTGTGACCGGGTAAATCTTATTGATATGACTTTTCCTCTGCAGAAGACGAGATATTAGACCGGCAGGGGGGGACTCTGGGCTTCCTCGCAGACGGCTTTAGCCGCCATCATCACCGGTCGACACATGACACAACACACTAAGGATACGACTCGGTTGGAAACCAGAAGCCTAATGCGAGACGCTCAACCTTAGGTTGCCAACCAGTGGGAGATGATTTACAGCCAAGTCCGACTCAACAGCTAAGGCTATTCCAGCCCAGAGCTATGAATCATCAGTCATAAAGCATGTTTACAGCCTGATGTGGGCAAAGAAAACAACAACCATGTGACAATCAAATGCAGGAAACGCAATTGGCTTGATTCTATCGCTTTTTCTTATTTATGTTTTCCTATCCAGTGTCGGCTCAGTAACCTTTTGACCTTCCATCAAATTTAAATCCTGACATTAGTTCAGGCCCTCCTCGTTCATAAATATATCATGCCACTTATCACAAAAGAACAGAGGAAAAGAAGTATGACTAAACAAGAAAAGGGGATTCCAGACTCAAGGCTGTTTTAAAAGGTGTTATCAAGGGGGGAAAAGTCTATATGCAGATTTGATAAGGCGCTTGGTACACAAGGGGCAATCATGCAACTTGAGTTATCATAAAGAGTGATAGCTTATCAGTGTTGGACTCAGTTTGTCGGACAGACTAGTTAGCAGGGGTGTTTACGATGCATCTTCAGAGCAGACGTAAAGCTTTTCATAACAGCGTTAAAACAAGAGCTGTTTTTGGTCAATAATTCACAGATGGGGCCGAGGAGCCGAACGCACCAAGGCCTCAGTCTGCTGTCGATCTCCCAAACACACTGCAGGTCAGTCCTCGGAAATAAACTTCAACAGCAATAAAAAAAAAAATAATAATAAAAAAAACAAAAAAAACAGAATAAATACCGTAGCACTCGTGAAAACATGTCCCAGTTCCTTGGTTTTTACAAATAAAATACATACAGTACTTGTTTATTCCTTTAGACAAACGTGTATTGTTGTTTTATCATATTTTCATATGTACATTTTCAGTAGTCGTTACACAGATAGTATTTCAGCACATTTTAAGAGTTTGAAACCACACATAGGGAACAGAGATGCGTTAAAAAAAAAAAAATCAATCTTTTGGCTTGTAGGTCGGTGCCGTTCTCTCACCTGCACAGAGTGATGCCTAACCTGAAGTCACACCGTATCTTAAAATACGGTGGTTTGTTTGAGCGGTCCTGCGTGAGTGATTGGGAGTAAAACACAACAAGTGACTGGATTTTCTGCGACTGATACATCAGTGGCAAAACTGATCGAGAGTCAGGTGGGATTTTGCATGGTAAACATCACACAATGACAATTTCGATTAAAAAACTGGGACGCTTGTGTCTTTATCATTCTTTACTAACTCTAGTCTTCTGATCGAATTCTGTTCCACTGGAGTTCTGAAGATAAGGGTGGTGATATTCTATAATCTCTCACTCGAGCACCAAATGTGTAGTGCTCAAGGGCTGAAACTAGTTCCTGTTCGGTTAACATGAGCTAAAAGAGACTTTTTTTTACTATGTTAGTAACGTGTTGTAAGTCCATCATTCATTCTCTTTTGGCTCAGTTTTTTTTTTCCAATCGCTAATTTTGTCTGTCTGTCTGTCTATGGTGCGGTAAAGTTGCATACTGTGAGAGTAGTTTACCCTGAAAACTGACTGCCATAGCTGGTTGATGAGAGTTGAGGGGAGTTGAGTCAGGTGATAATCATTTCCGCCAGGAGGATCATGCGATCGCTGTCGTGAGTGCGCGTGTCTGTCCGCGGCTAATCTTGTATTCTGCTGAAGCAAACTGCATAATATTTTCGGGTGGCCGGTTATGGCTGCATGCTCAAGGACCTCTCGTGATTTCTGTGACTCACACTTTCTCTAAAAAACTTTTTATTACCCGTTTTATACTACCGGCTGACTCCTCACTCACTGCTCTTAAACGGCCCCCGGCCAGTAGGGGCCGCTGGTGATAACATATCTGACTTCACCTACGAACCCCCAACCTCTGCAATCAGAGACACAGTGGCGGAAAACAGTTGTCTTTTAGTAATTTGGACATGTGTTTGGCTAACAGCTAACGGAACTACCAGTACACACACACTGCTGTACCTCGCCACCACTCAGCCGCTCGCCTGCATACATCACCGCTTGTTTCTGAGTGTGAATGAAGTGTGTTTTATGACGCCTTAAAGCCCATTGGTGTCTAGACGGGGATTTAGCCAACCGTGGGTTGTATTCATTCAAATCACACAATACAGCATTGGCTGGAGCACGCACACACACACACACAGCTGGCAGAGATCTGCACTCCACTGAGTGCACCTGACTAGTTAAGTGTGGGCTCATTACTACGAGTGACAACTTTCACTTTTTTGTTATTAAAACATATATTAATAGGTGTAGCTTTAAAGATTTACATCTTCAGTATGAATCAAAGGGCTTAGGGCCCAGTTCCACAGACAGGCAGGAAACATGTTCATGGGAACATGGAATAACACCAGCCTTAACGTTTAACACCTATAATGGAAAGTTTACAGTCTTACTGTAGGTGTGGGTCCAAACTGAACTTGCATGTGAAGCATACTGGCATACCTGCATTCCACTATGCATGATGACGAAGCTCTAAAAAGAGTGCTAAATGCTGAATCATGGTGGCTTGACGCAAGTGTGAACCCATTGCATTGCAATATCAAGATTAAACCCTCACACTGCTCTGCATTTACTTGCAACTTAGTGCAATACTGTATTATTAGCCACACTTAAGGCTCAGTGCAGATATGCACAGAGCACAGATAATTCTATGGACCATGGCCATGCTTCATGACAATAGAAAACGCACAAAATAAATAGGAACATCAAAGCATCACTGCACTAGCCACTCGTACAGAACTCGCAAACTGATGCACAGGCTACTGTAACTGCATAAAGGCACACCAGAGTGTGTTTCAACCCTTAACTCCAGGCTGGAAGACAAAAGGTGTTTCTGCTGCCGACTACAGCCTGGATATATTGCATATGCGAACCAGAGGTTAAACCCCTCTGAAAAGCCCACCAGCCAAACTATTGATTTCTTTTCTTTCTTGTTTCTCACACACACACACACACACACACACACACACACACACACACACACACACACACACACACACACACACACACACACACACACACACACACACACACACACACACGGGAAGCATACAGAGCAGGAAGATGCACGCAGAGTTTTTTTCTTCTTAAAACATTCACTTGGTAAAACTAGCAAGTACTTCAGACTACAGCAACAATACGGCGGCACAGTTTCAACTGAGAGGACTATCGTTCTTCCTTGGCTGTCCTCGTTTGGACCCACAGTGTAAGGAGTTGTCTTCCAGACCCAGTCTTAGTAGAAGAGAAGCAGAAATGACGGGCGCAATACCCTTATGGTCAAGCAGAACACAGTAGCATTAGTTTCACTCCCTGATCCGCCTCCGCTGTAGAACTATATCTTTCGGTTGAATGAATCAGTTTTAATTACAAGTGTATCTCCTTGGAAGGATTCAAGTCTTCTTTTAAAAGCAAAAAAAAGGAAAGGCTTCTTTATAAATAAAGGTTAGATTGTTGATTACATTGCATTTCTGCTGCTCAGGCAGCGCATCAGGAAACCATAACTCTCGGTATCATAGTGGAATAACCTCTTTGTCTGTAACAGTAGCAATAGAGATTGAATGGGGTGATGAATTTGAGAACTGAACCTGGAAGCTGAATGAATAAAGTTCCAACAGCCCCAAGGTCACCTACAGTTAAGGTAGGCGTCCAGCCATTTCAAAGGGTTCCACCCATCAGCCGGATGCTAACAGTAGAGTGACATCCTACTCCGCCGCATGGCCTCGCTGATCAAATAGGCCGGGCTGATCTCCGGTTCCTCCGTCATCACCACAATGTTCTGCCACTCTCCACATTGGTTAGATTTCTTGATGGTATCCACCACGCAAAGAGCGTAAAGACAATCCTCAAAGGTAGCGGCCATGGTCAGAGGCCTCCCGTCCCACGTCCGCCTGTCGTCCTGGTCCTGAAAGGCCTGCCGCACAGCCTGGATCATGCGGATCGTTCCGGTGAGATACGGGGAAGGAATGTCACTGAAGGCCTTCTCCGGTAAGGAGGCCTTCTCAAGAGGCGTTGTGTCTTTGAGCAGGAGTTCAGGACCTCCATTGCTTTCGCCGTCTCCGCAGTGCTTCTGTCCATACAGGTCAGTCCCTGTGACCGTTAACCTTCCGATCGTCCCAACAACGATCACCTCCTGACGAAAGTCCCCGGGCATGTTGAAGTTGAGTGTGACGGTGCAGCAGGCGCCCCCCTCCAGTGCCATCTGGAACGTGCAGAAGTCATCGCTGGTGATCTGACGGATGCCCCGGATGTGATCCGTTTGTTTGACGAAGGTCTTGAGGAAGCCATGGACTTTTGCTGCCCGCTGGCCGGTCAGAAACGTAAGCAAGTCGATGATGTAACTGCCCACCGAATGCAGACCTCCGCCTCCCATCAGGTCATCGCAGCTCCAGTTGTATTTCTTTCCCAAGAGACTACCGCTGTGGACCTTTGGGGAAAAGATTTGATACCATATAAGGTCTTTTTTCACTTTAATGCGATCAGGAAAACAGAAGTATCTGAGGTCAAATCTTGTGTCAGAAAGTACCCACGCTGCAATAGTGACTTTGAGCAAGACACCAATATCTTGCAAGTTCTGTTGACACTGCTCTTACTCAAA
This sequence comes from Ophiodon elongatus, assembly GCA_016806645.1. Lineage (NCBI taxonomy): Eukaryota > Metazoa > Chordata > Actinopteri > Perciformes > Hexagrammidae > Ophiodon > Ophiodon elongatus. The sequence continues at coordinate 1,971,267 of JACSYO010000396.1, read as the reverse complement.
CAGACCTCAAGACTGAGCATCACATTGTTGTCATTATTATAAATGGCAAGAAAGCAACTGAAAAAAACCATTCATAGATTTAGGCATACCTGCGCCTCACAGACCAGAAGCTCCCCGATGTACCCCTCCTCTAACAGCTCCTTCATGCGAACGAAGGCCGGCAAGAAACGTAATACATTTCCCATAATGCTCAGCAACTTGGGGTAATACTGGGCCGCTGACATCATTCGGAAGGCATCCAGAGGCGTTGCTGTCCGGTCGCAGATGACGTTCTTTCCAATACCTTTTCAAAGAGAGGAGAAAGAGTTGGGAATGAGCTTTTCTGTTTTGCTGACAAATTTCATTATTCATTTTCATCTTTTCTCTCAATGTTGAGATGAATGAGGAGGTAGGGAACAAGTGAGGAGGAGAGAGAGAAGTAATGTGGTCAGCCCTAATATCCTCTTGAGAATGAAAACATTCCTTCACAAAACAATGCAGAGCTGCAAAATGTGGCAACTCCCAGAATAGCTGGCTCAAGAATTTCCAAACTTTCTGGGCTTCCTCCCCTGAGTCATGGGAACTTAATTACAAAGGGGGATCTTGCAAAAAGACACAACATATATGTACTGTATTTAGTCAACAATATTATCACTATCAAAATATTAGAGAGAGTTCTTATTGATGTTGCTGCTACCCTCCTAAAATGAGCAGATTAATAACATTACAACCTATTTCCACAATCAAAGTACAGAAAAATAAAACAATAGCCAGACTGCTAAATCTGGCTTGATCCCTGAATGCAGAAAGAAAGGGGTAGAATGTTGGCAGGCATTTAAGATGTTGCAGTCCTAATTGTGTGGTGTATGGTGAGACTGCACAGCTTGCAGAGCTTTAGACAGGCTTCGCTGGTATTACAGGAAGGTTGATAAAAAAAGACGAGCCCGGCAGGTGCATAGGAGATTGAGAAGGGAGGAGATAAAAGAGCCTGTAGGCGCTGTATGAAACCTAATTAAAATCATTTCCAGCACATTAAAAGGTCCACTGGTGCCAGCAACACCCAAACACAATGGAGAGAAGAGGATGGTGCAGTAATGTGAGGAGAAACAGAGAGAAACATTTAGTTTTTTCTATAATGCCTCTTTACTGGACAGTCGACTGGAAGGAGATTGACAGAATTTACAGAAAAATGCCCAACAACACTTCCCAATTTCAGCCAATTCTAAGAATCTTCAAAATAAAAGGTATACTGTGCAATTTGTAAATACGTGTTGGTTAATATTACAGCCTTTCTCCGAGCAACAATTTTATGTTCTGAGTCTATGAGGGCCACAAGTGACATTTACGGGGCAGGAACATGCTAAAATGCAATGCAATAGTAGCACAAGTAGAAAAGGGTCATGAAGTCAGCAATCTGACATATTAATGGCCAAAATTCAGCACTATCAACAAGAGGGTAACATGAACTAACATTAACCTAGCCCTGTTTGAGCCTGTCCAATGCAGACAGTCTGAATGCTTCCTGTTGAAAAGCATTTATGGTTGGGGAGGACCCTGGTCATCGTAGAGGGTGTTTGCTTTGGTTTTATGAGATAGAAGGTTTCTATGATGAAGACTAATGGGTTGGTTTGTCAAATGTACGGTTAACTTCTCCACCTCCGATAAAATGCAGCGCACAACCAAACAATAGCCACCATAAGATACTGCTCATACCAGACCAATAAGGCCGTGGACAATTTTTCAGATGTAATGTGTTATTGGTACGGAATAGAAAAATATATGTTGGCTAAACCTCTCATCATGTGTCAGACTATTGCTACAACTACAGGATTTATTTTAACCAATGTTACATCGAAATATTCTTCTACTCACTGACGCTGCTCACAATGACCTTCAATTGACACACCGTCAGCAGGGAGTCAGACAGAAAGCATATGCACACACACACAGTATAGGGGCATCACTACACACACATTCCTCGAGCCCCCGGTGTGTGAAAAGCAGCATGCCGCTTCACTTCCAGTCCCGGCTAAGGGTAGTGGGTGGAGGGGCTGTGGTGGAAGTGAAACTTCCCATGCTAATCTACCATTAGCTTGAATCGACCAGGCCAGGAAATTAATCCCTCTGACCCAGTTCTGAGGAGCGCCGTGGGAGCCCCCACCCGCCACCCAACCCCTGCAGACACACAAAGCCTAGCAGCTAACCCTAACCCACCCCACAAACAGCACAGATACTGGAAAGATGCATTGCCTGGGTAAGGCCCTTCTGGGTAAATGCTAAATGCTCTTGACTGTTTGAGCCTTAGGCCTTAACAGAACAATAGCTTGGCTAGATACTGAAATGCCTAAAGGCGTATTTCACTCTCCCACAGCGATTCTCTTCATGATTTGGCCAAAATACATACAAGTTTCAGGCAGGCACAAGAAGCTATAAAGCACTAAAGCTAATTCAAGGCTTTTAATACAGTATCAGACCACGACTGTACAGAGCAACCTTTACAGAGATAAAAACAGCTCCTCATCAACAATGACCTTCCACTTCTCACGTACAATGCTCTGGAAGGTCGAGGCTGGCTTAAACAGGTCATCCTGTTGAGTCATCAGAGCCTCCCTCAGACTCTTAGTGAGAGGATGCATTGTGTGTGCATGTGTCCAATAGATTATGGATGCACCTGAACATGAGGTAAAATCACAGCAGCTACCGTAGTAAACCAGCAGTTGGGAACATAACATTGGACTAAACACAAGAAGTGGACTTAATCGCCGTCACATAACTCATTGGTTTGTGGACTACGGCTTTGAAGCCTCAAGTTCGGCATTTTGGCGGTCACCATCTTGGTTTTTATCCGTCGCTATCTTGTTTAGTTTTTTGGGGAAAAAGAAGTGAGACGAGAGGGTGGAGCCAAGTACAACTGAACGCTGAATAAGGTGACCAAAATGTTGCAATTGACTTTTATGAAGTGAAAACACACTGTGAAAGGGACAAAAAACACGGACAAAATCTATCAAAGTCATAAAAAAAGAAAGGATGTTGTATGGTGTATGTAGGACAACAATTTAATTGAATATTATGAACTCTTCAACAACAGGCGTGGGGCATAGACTGTAAATAAGATGTGGACAGAGTCATCATGACGTCACCCATTGGTTTGTGGACTGCAGTTTTGAAGCCTCGAGTTCGGCGATATTGCCTTCGCCATCTTGGATTATGGCCGTTGCCAAGTTCTTTTTTACGCAACCAATGAACGGAAGTGACCATATTTGGAATGTGGAGCAGTGCCTTAAAGACACCGTATACGTCTCTGGTAGCGGCAGAGACCTGTCAATCACAGTAAGCCCGCCCTAAAGCATACCCTGCTTTATGGTCTGTTTGACTCTAAATGGACCATAATTTACTAAATGACCATCATGCTGTATTGAAGAAGACTTGAAACTAGAGATTGAGACCATAAACTCATGTTTACTGAGGTAATAAATCAAGTGAGAAGTAGAGTCATTTTCTCATAGACTTCTATACAATCAGACTTCTTTTTACAACCGGAGGAGTCGCCCCCTCCTGGCCAGTAGAGAGAATGCAAGTGTAAAGATACTTCCGTATTTGCTTCAATCGGCAGAAATGGAGGTTGCCGCCTGGCGCGGAACATCAAAATCGCAAACATCAAAGCAAGAAGCGGCGCATTACCACTTTACCATTGCCTTCCTGTTTTTAAGCCGGTAGATGTGGTAAGGCTAGCTAGCTAGTTAGCCATTGGACTGTGAGAGAGCTACGGAGTGTGTGAAAGGGAAGTGGGAATATATGTCTCACGATGTGATAGTTTCATGTAGGCTTCAGTGAGCGAGGTAGCGAGTGAAGGAGCGATCGAGCGGATGATCCCTTCTCCATTAATCATATATGATCGGTTGCGCATGTAGAGCCTGCTGAAGCGACCGTGCCTGCAGCGACGTGTCTCCGTGCGATCAGCCCCTCCGACACTTTTGGGAAGGGGTTAGTGAAATGGCTACAGTAACTCTGTGATAGCCGGGGCGGAGTGGAGCTCCATCGGCTCTTGGCCCAGTGGGAGGGCAGTAATGGAGCAGAAAGAAACCCTCCAGCGCAGCAGCTCAGTCTCTCAACATCAATAATTCATGTGTAGGACATATCTAACCAAAAGACTTTAAAGACGGCGAGACCACAGCAATCCTATAGATATTGCACAAGTATTACAGCAAATTTATAAGTTACAAAGGTAAAATGGATTCTTAAAATTTAGCTTATTGAATCAGGAATATTGTGCAAAGAAAACAGCAGGCATGTATAGCATAAAGGACGTGACAGACATTTTTGTAGAACAGGTGGTACTCGACCACAGTGCCCCTGTTTCCCCTCTTCAGCAGCCGTGCATGGTGGCTGCCTGTTTGCCCTCAGGTGCCTTCGATGTGCAGGCTACTGATGTCCTGTCAGGGAGAGTCAGCTAACCTCACAGACTGAAACCAAATCCTGCCGTCTCACAGACCTGAGGCCAGAAACTCCTCAAACCAATCCAAGTGCAAGTGGTTAACATGGCTGTGTATTGTCGTGAACAGCGAGGCCCTGTTTTCTCAGATAGTGACATGAAAGAATACGGACTCAAAGGCAGGGCGACGGTTTCATTTTTCTCATTTCTCACGACTACGGTTTGATCATTTACGAGCACATATTCTGCTCATGTTCAGCTACTGAAAAACAAATATCAATTCCTCAATTTCGCCAAAATGAGACTAATTGATTAGAACAGATGACTCACTGGATCTTCATTAAAAAAGGTGCCGTGTGCAGCAATTCGCCCCTCAATTATCAGCTTTTGCACATTAACGATTAGCTGCCTGTAATTATGGCGCAACTAGGTCAGAATGTCCATGAAATCTGCTGAATGGTTTAATGGACTGATGATAGTGGGACATCATCAGTCAGGCTCCAGCCTAACGTTTCACATTGGTTGCAACGGTGCGCCTAACCTTTTCATTTAGGTGAACCAATACATCATTTAGGGGCACCCACATTTTTCACAGTGCCTTTTACCACAATACACATACATACATACATACATATGAATGTCTTAACCATTACGTCAATTATTGTAAACAGGATGAGGCCATCTCAGGCGAAAGTAGGGGGTAGTCCATGGTAGTCCAAGAGGCCAGAAATTTCCAAGAGCAATCCACATGTTTACATATTACGTTGGTATAAGAGTGTGTAGGCGAGCAACAGTGAGAGATGCGCTCGGAGCAGATCAACTGTCGCCAATCAAAGCAGAGAACGATAAAGTTGTCTCATGTTATTAGATGTAGCCTACAGCGTCTCACGCACGCACGCTTCTGAAATTAATCCGGTGCCTCTGCTGGGGATTAAGCCTTTTACAAGGGAGCTAAATTACGAATGCAGCTACAGTGAAGGCAGGACCCGCCCTACTCCACCTCTGATTGGCTGGTAAGGGTTCAGTTAGGGTAAGAATATGAGGGTGAGCCAACCAGAGGCCATGGGGTTCCTCCGAGGCGGAGGAGGGCGGGAGGCAGGCCGTGGAGCGGTTTCTTGCCATATCTGAGCTGGGCCTTCCAGGGCCGGGGGGTAAGGAACACGGGCAACACAGCTAACACATTTAAATGTGACATTGCAAGTGTCTCAGCCACGCTTTCTATTTGTTACGTGTTTTATGATAATATCATACCATCCTTAAAAAAAGCTACACAGAGCGCCTTTAAATAATTCTCGTCGTTACTGATGATCACTGCGAACCGAATCGAGGTGAAGGACCCATCTAGAACCCAACACCTACAATCCTTTAAGAAACACGCACGTCTATTCTTTAACATGCTTGCTGAGACAGAAGCAGGGAGAACAGGTTGCACTGCTTTTTGGAGAAAAAAAACCACACACAGTTCCAGATAAAAGGAGGGAGACCCAGAGACACACAGAGACAGACAGACAGAGAGACAGAGAGACAGAGAGAGAGACAGAGAGAGAGAGATACAGAGAGAGAGAGATACAGAGAGACAGAGATACAGAGAGACAGAGAGAGAGAGAGAGAGAGACAGAGAGAGAGAGATACAGAGAGACAGAGATACAGAGAGACAGAGAGACAGAGAGAGAGACAGAGAGAGAGAGATACAGAGAGACAGAGATACAGAGAGACAGAGAGACAGAGAGAGAGACAGAGAGAGAGAGATACAGAGATACAGAGAGACAGAGAGAGAGACAGAGAGAGAGAGATACAGAGATACAGAGATACAGAGAGACAGAGAGACAGAGAGACAGAGAGAGGATGCATCAATACAAGTGAAGGTCGACTCTCTCCAGTCCAGTGCTCCTCTTGGCTTGCTGCCACACAGGGGCCACATCATCTGGGGCCCCGCTGCATGGCTCCAGCGTGTTCCACTGAGCACCAACATTCACTGCAGCACACGGGGCCCGGCCTCATAAGTGAGCAAGACAGGGCTCTGAGAGTGTGGCAGACGGAGCGTCAGCGTTGCGTGAGATTTTGTTATGCGCTCACACCTCAACTGATCGCGCTGTGGTGCCGTAATGCCGAGGAAGGAAAGGCTGGAAGTGGCGACTGTGCAGGAAGGTCAGGCTGGGTTTAAGTGAGGGCGAGGCGGACATATTTGTTCTTGACAGCAGGGCTGACTCGTCTAGCATGTAATTGCTCATTGTTTATTGTTACATTCTATCACGGAAAGATGGAAACGTGCCATGGCAACTGTGATACAGTGCACTTGACATGACGCTCTAAACGGTATTTCTGACCGTTTTCTAAACATTTTTACACAATTTTTTTTTTTTTAAATAGATACACAGGCAAAAACATCTCCCCTTCATCCCTCCCTGTGGGATATGAAAACTAAATGTTCACAGCTGCACACGAGACCATGTGCATCTCGTCCCAAAATGAAGGGAAATCCAGTGGCAACAGCTGGAAATCACCACAGAGTAAAAAAAAACAGGTGGATTAAGAAGGATGCAGAAGGCTTCGTAGTGACAGTCGGCACAATGAGCTGAAGGAGGCCAGAAATAGAAAAGCGAGGGGAACCGGTCGGGAGCGATGGCCATCTGCCATGCTCCGCCGTGCACATGCTCTTCCGTGCACGTGCTCCTGAAGGGAAGGGACGAGTCACGGAGGAGCTGTTTTAGATTCCTACAAAAATTCCTACATGTTTTCTTTAAGTACAATCAGGAATGTTATTGAGTCGATAGATTTACTGAACACAATTTTTGTTTCTTATACTATTCAAACCAGATTTATTTTAGTTTAGAGGGTATGATTTAAATTTTGTTTCATATTTATTGCCATTATTTTCTTCCCAAGATCTTCCTCGTTCCCAGTGTTTTGGTACATTTAGTAAAAAGGAAAAACAATTAGTTTTATGAAATCTTAAGTAAAGAGGCAAAAAATGAAACACCAAAGTATGGTTTACATTTTGTACTACCTTGTCACTTGAATGTTCCTTCATCATTTCAAGTGTTGATTGTAAAAATAAATGTTATATTAGTATCAGAAAGTATTATTATTGAATTAAGAGCTAAACATCTAGTTGATTAATTGAGTAAGTTGATCTACAGAAAATTAATCAATGACAGTTTTGTCAATGATTTAATAATTTGAATCATTTCTTGGTATAGAACACTCATCAAACATTGTCTGGTTACAGCTTCTTGGATGTAAATGTTTTTATGTCTGCTAGTGTTTCATATTACAAATGAAAGCCTTTTAGAGTTTGGGACCTCCAGAGAACTACGGTGGCCTTCAGGTTCATTTAAAAACGCGAAAGGCCCTCTCCAGTGTTTGGTTTGTCCCTTGTGGGCTGCTGTAGAAACATGGCTGACTGAAGAGGACCTAATCCCTATGTAGATTTAAAGGGCTCTAACGATTCTCAGTTTCAGGTGATTATACACTTATCCAAATCCAAAGATTTATTTTAAAGATGCACAGATCAATATTTTGATATCAGTAGTGGATCAAAAGGCTATGTGTAATGTTAAAAGAGACTTATCCCTTGCAAATCTGAAGTTCCCCTCAGCACGCCGCAGCATTTAGCATCTTTTAGCTAATTTATTAGGTTTTAAAGCCTTCTTCTGTTTCTCACTGCTCTCATCACACCTCTTTACAGCCACAGCAAGCAGCTGTTTTCAGCTCACTGAACACTGTACCTGCCCAGCACCAAGCTGCAGGCAGACAGTTAGCAACTAGCTGGTGAACAGACTGGATCATTTAGCCGCTTCAGAGACAGATTTTCCATCTGGAGTTGGTGGAGACCAAAAACGGAGCCAAAAGCGAGCGAATACCAGCCAATAATCATCGTGTGGACACAAGCACGACTCCAAATGAATGCTAATGTTGCTCTGTAAACACCGGATGTGTTCATTTGTGTTTGCTAACAAATTTGCCACATCTATTATAGTGAGTCGCTCAACTGTTTGCCTGTCTGCTTAGAAAAAAACAGTCTGTTGCTCTCCGGAGTATATGTGAGAGCGTGTGTGTATGTATGCTGAAATGTGTGCATGACTACACACGTGTGTAATACTGTGTGGCAGCGCGCGATCAGACAAAGGGAAGCGAGTGGGCTTGAAAGATCACAAAGCATCCTCCACCACCAAAGCACTGGCAAAGTAATTAGCTTTGTCTATTAAGCCTGTGGAGGTGGAAAAGCTCTGAAAATCATACACACAAACACACACGAACACACACAGTCAGTGTGTAATCAAGCGAGAGGCATTCGCAAATGTTCAAAGAAAGACTACCGACTCCTTCCTTGCAGAATGGGCCTGCTCTGTGTGGTCTGCTTGATAATAGAAACTAGAAGTGAAGCTCAAATATTATAAATATAAAATATATAAGACTCAAACAAATACGATCATGACTCAAACAAAAACACTCAACAGAATTTGTGATTGGAATGGCTTATATCATTATAAGTATGGTATGTTATAGCAAGCCGAGTATACACTGGCTTCAGTACAGTTGGAGAGACAAACCATGCTCGTATTTCGGCTGATTATCCCCAATTAAATTTAGCTTATAGCAATTACAAGGAGGGGGGGGACAGAGGGACAGACGTGGAGAACAATACATTGTCATCAGCGTATAGCTCAATCGCAGGATGTAAATCAGAGAAAACAAGCTTCCTGCCGACTAATTTGCCCGCCATTGTGTGACTGGCAGGCTCGCCGAGTCCGGAATTAGCATGTGTATAGAGACTTTGATAGTGGTGATGGATGAGCACAGTAATGTTTGATGTGAAGCACGGCTCTCTGCTGTTATGCAGGGACATGCAGTCAATGTGTAAGACTGGAGTTTGTCATCTGCTTCGGTTTAATGTGATTTTATGTTTATTTGTGTTTCAATGAAGTTATGAGGTGGACAGTTGGTTTCTGCGTTTTTATCAAAGAATCCAGGACAATTGATTCACAGACCAGATGTGTGTGCTGAAACAGACAAAAATAATGCCATTCAATTTCAGCTGGACCGCTGACTACTGTGTTGTCACTTTGACATAAGCCTGTATTAAAGGATCGAAGGGGCCTTTTTAGTCAAACAAAGTCAAGTAATACAAACAGTTTGTTTAGTGCTAGACAATTGTTTTTTTTATAATCGGACATTTTCAAAGGTTTTTATTCTAACTCACATAATATATATATATAATAAGTGTTTTCTTCAGCAGCTACCATGCAGAGCTGCAACACCTTGTCACATACCAGCAGTTTGTCTGTACTGCAATGACACTTTTGAATGTCACGATAAAATCCCAATATTATTGATTAATGTCAAGTATTCTACTGTCACATCCTGATAAATGGCGGATAACTAGCTAAGTAGGTGTGGAAGTTAACCTTTCTCTGACTGACTAGTTCAACAAAGCTGCGGAGGACATCAACAACAAGCAACTGCATTATTTTGTTTAGACACAAGATACGTTTGTGATGATGTACAAACTCCATTCCACTATCCGAACCGCTTATCCTAGTCAGGGTCGCGGGGAGGAGCCGATCCCAGCTGACATTGGGCAAAGGCAGGGTTCACCATGGACAGGTCTCCAGTTCGTCGCAGGGCATCAACAAAACAAACAAACAAACTCCTTGTGCCGTAATATAATGTAGACTACAAATACCGGCCTCTCGTGAAATTTATAGAAAATCCTGCAATTCCAATCTCAATCGCAACATTTTTCCGAACAACAGTGATACTAGCTCTCCTTCAGAGCTATGAGACAGATGGGTTTTGGTGTTATCGCGTGTGTTGCAGCTTCAGGTCCATCTGTGCACAGCAGAACTAAGAATGATGACGAGCATTAGTCTCATTCAGCTGGCTTTCCCCTTCAGCTAATGCCCTTGAGTTGCGAGGAGTTCAGCATTCCTAAATGTGTTAAAGTGGCACCATTAACCCCGCTCACCAGACCGGCTCGCTGGCTACTATGGAGATGAATGGTCACAGGGGGACCGGCTTCTGGCCACATGGTTCCTAATGCGTGCACTTACATGTTAACGATGATGGCTGTGCACCACGTCGGCACAGACACACCGCAAGGAACAGTCAGCTGATCTGAGGCCGGAGAAGCTGTCAAAACTCTCGTGTGGCTTTTTCCCAAATCCACTATCTTCGACAAAAAAATTCCCTTCTAACATTAGTAACACTTCTATGTTGTGATTTCATGTTATGGTAATAAAACAGGGTATTTTTGAGAATATTTAAGAGACAGTCCATCCAAACAACAAAATAAACTCTTACTTCATGCCCTATCTAGCAGTATAGAGAGATTTGCACAAATAAATGTTGTCATAGAGGCCGAAACATGACCGCTGAACATTTAGCAGTATTTGGCGCGCTGCATCTAGCACTCTAATTTGCAAAATGGAGACCAATATATACGTTTCCATATCGGAGCAACAAAAGATAATTCTAAAAACTGCCGTGCTGCTGCTCTTTATACACACACACACACACACACACACACACACACACACACACACACACACACACACACACACACACACACACACACACACACACACACACACACACACACACACACACACACACACACACACACACACACGTGTGTGTATGTGTGACCCTGTGCTCCTCCGGGGTCTAATTAACTGCCAAGCAGAACTGCTACCCCTCCTTTCTAATCACTCCGACACACACATGTGCGCATACAGCATTCTAATCAGCATGCTTTCCCCTCACAGCCCTTAAGGCAGCACACACAACGGAGACAGATAAAACATGGCTGCCAAAGACAGAGCTGTCCGCCTCCAGACAAAGACTCATCTCAGACCCTCCCTGCTCCATTTGCATTTTACAGTCAGAACAGCTTTTATTTGCCTTTGTCAGGTACAGGTCAAGCAGGCAGGCCGACCAGAAACAGGTTTTTTGTTGGTGTAATTGCCAAATTAAGGTGATTCAAAGAGCAGTTCAGCCTGTTTACGTGTGGGTTAGAAATAACCCTGCGAATGTGTCCCAATTCATTCATGAGCACCACAGAATAAATGTCAGACCATTAGAAGCTGCTTTGAAGACGGGGGAAATTGATAGAGGCCTGCAGTGTGTGAGCAATTCACCCACAGGACTGCTCACCCGTCTGAGGAAAGCTGCAGTGAACAACACCCACTGAGACTTCCAGCGCTCATCAATAATATATAGGTAAGTGATTCTTTGTCCCATAGAAACGGTGCTGTGACTGCTCCTAATGTTCCGGAGACAGAGTTTGGCCACAGCAAGTTATATTAAAAGTGGCGGCGAGGAGGAGGTCGCAAATAGGAGATGATTGATTCTTCTTATCGGTGCAAAATTCAATGTCATATCAATATATTTAAAGAAAAGTGTATCACTAAACCATGGGAAGCTGTGCATGTCTGAAGCTCCTAAATGGACCTGACAGGTAAGTGATGCATTCTTTTTTTACAAGGAACCACGCAATATGTTTTTAGTACGGAGCCCAGGAAGTGACATGCAGAAATCCAAGACGGCGACGGCCAAAACACCAAACTCTAGGCTTAAGAACATCAGTCGACAAACCAAAGGCTGAGGTCACCATGACTACGTCCACTTCTTATCTACAGTCTATGGTGTGTACACCCCTTTGTAGTTGTTGTTTCCATGGTTCCGAACTGACCCGAAAATACATTGACCAATTTTCTTTTGTAAAAACTGCCATCATACTTTTTTTTTTATTCAATCTTCGATTTGTTTTCCCTCCATGTTTGTTCCGGTGCTCCGGTGTTTGGTAAGGTAACCATAGAAATATGGACAATGATTTAAGACAGAGTTGGCTATCTACGTATTATCCATTTAAGTTAGCCAGTAACTTGGATAAAACAAGTTCAGGATAAAACGTCTCCACCTTCACGTTCCATCACCTTCTCCATCATTCTCTCAGGATCTGAATCTAGAAGCAATAAAGGAAAAGAGGGGCTGTTTCAGTTGATCTCAATGGGAAAAGTCAGGCTTCGACCAACACAAGGTGAGCTCTCTTCTGGGGGCTTCTGTCAGGACCATGAAGGGCATCTTTGTGTCAGACAAGGCTGCGCGAGGGGATGAATGAAGGAGGGGGGAGGACGCTCGAAATGCTAACGAGCTAATAGTTACTTGCAACTTAAAACCAATGATAAGCAGCACATGACTCCGTGCACGTGGTGGTTGTTCTGTTGCCTCTTGAGCCGTTTACCTCCATACCATGTGCCGACAGAGAAATTCCACCTTTTTGATTTAGGGATGATCCTCAGGAGCCAACTCGTACCGCGAGCTGACATTGTTATGGAAGACAGCGAGCGCTCGTTAATAACCATTAATGTCCCGAGGCACACTTCAGGAGAAAACTAACGGAGAGAGACATCTTCACTGAATCGCATTCACCGCGGGGCGAGGCTGCTCCTCCCCAACAGCTGGGGGCCTCACTGTCAGGGTCGCTCCGGAGGGTGACTGATGAACTCGCCTTTTTAATTCGCTAAGAAGAAAAGGAGGAGGTGGAGGAGGAGGAGGGGAGGAAGAGGAGAGAAGAGAGAGCTCACTGATGCTTGGTTGAATCTGGATGGTTGTCATGGAGATGGAGCCCCCTAACAACCCTCGCATCTCTGTCTGCCGCCGAGGTCAAGAGAGGAAAAGAGGAGCGGAGGGAAAGGAGAATATCAGGTTATTATATTGGTGAATATCAGAATTTGGAACCTTCGTCACTCGGTGTAAATATCTAATAACAACTCTCCTCTACGTAACAACTATTTGAGTGAAACTCATTTTAATTCAGTCGCTGCACTTACATCAGAATACATTACAGCCTTCATACATGTAGGAGTTACTTATACCTGCGTCCATGGAGAAATAGTTTTTTTAGATTTAGTTTATTAATGCAGTTGAGAAGGAGTGGGAAATATCCAATGAATCCAACTGTAATTTAGACTTGTGTTATTAGCACAATGTTTGGTAATTTCAGCTATTTTATTTTCATCAAAATTAGTTTAAAAAATAGTTTACAGTGATGTGTAAACTAGGTTTGAACTTGCCAAGATGTGGTTCAAGCGGCTCCTCGTCATATTTCCAAAAGACATAATCGCAACAGGAATATCGCATAAAATGTAAAATGTTTTCTTTGGGCTCACTGATATCATAGCAAAGGGGAAGCAGCGTTTCCCGTCTCTATAAACAATCTTGTCTGGGAACGCCGCCCAATTACAATGTGACCACTGAGACATGACACATAACAGTCTGGAGGGTCCGAGGCTCTGAATCACTAATCACATGAGATCAACAATGATGGGGCATAAATCAACCGAGATGACCTCCATAAACCATTGACACAATCCTGCCCTTTTGAGACGGCGGCACGAGTTGAAATACTGCCCTTCATACCTTTTTCTTTTATTATTGGCCATTTGTTTCTGCCACAATTGGATTTGGCAGGCCGTCTCCAGGCTGCTCTGGAGGCTCTAACTCACTTTGGCTGGCTGATGGCAGACGGGGGCCCTGATACAATGATTTGTTTATGTGCGGCTCTTCTGGGGTGTGAGATAAACGAGGCTTGTGCAATGACTGCGCAGAAAACAAACGACCAAATACAGCAAAATGAAAAAAGAAAAAAGGTTGTGAGGTGCAGTCTGACCTGCTTCATTGGGAACTCTGTCCCTCTGAGAAATCCACTAGATTTGTAGCTGCCTGTGTGGATTTGAATAGCTGAGTACGTACAATAAACCCCGTATTCAAGTTCAACATGCAAAATCCCCCTATTTGCATCTTTCCACGTTGATCATATCTGACCGCTCATTTTCACACTGCAGCGGAGTACAGCGGCTCCCTGCCACACGAACTGACCCCATTCAGGCTTCTAGTTATCATTTCTGCATCCTTTCTCTTTGGGGAGTCACTTCAGATGTTCACCATGTTGTCCTCCGGTTCTAAATAGTATTTCCTCGAAGTACTATGCTCTTAGTTCATTCCACATATACGAAACGTATCGGTCAGTAAAATGTACGTTCCTGCTCCCTGCAGCATTAAAATGAATATATATATTAAAAAAAATAATATATATATATATATATATATATATATATATATATATATATATATATATATATATATATAGAGGAGCTGATAGCTTTCCCTTTAAACACTAAAGATTATAATTCAGGTGGCCACTTCACGCATCTGGAGCTTCTTTACCGAGGCTTCATCACTCACTCCGGCTGGGAGATGAACCTGCTCGTGTTCCCGGGTTATGCTGCGGTATGACTGAGTCACGCTTTGTATCAAGCTGGGTGCTCTCTCTCAAAAGAATAGGAGGGATGGTAACGAGGCATTCAGGGACATACACCTTAACTCAGATGATATTTTAGACATGGAGAGACACAGTGGAGAGACAGGTGTTCACTATCAGTCCATCTCTCCAGCCCTCCGTCTCTGACCTGGATGGCAGACTGTAAACCATGTGAGCTCGGAGAGAAAGATAACGTTGATGGTGAGGCATTGTATTTCTGGGTGTCGTTGGCAGGAAGTGATTGAGAAGCCTCCTCAGTGTCACACAAGCACACTGCTTCCGCCTACAGCACACACAACAGGAAGCGAGACACACTGTGGTGAAGATACCAAAATATCACTTCCTTTTGCACATGTAAAGACTGTAAAGCTGAATAGAAAAAAAGAAAAGAAAACTGTATATCTGCAGTTTAAAAGTATGAATGGCATGTTAAATGTTTCACACCACAAAGAATGAGCCCTAAACACGCCGTAGTAACAGAAGAACAAGGCCGCTGGATCAGAGGTCCTGGCGGACAGTCGCCCGGCCTGCTCTCAGATCTGCAGCTGCCTCTTGTCCTCCGGTCCCAGATGGCCAATTAAGAAACACAGACGGGCCTATTCCTGAACACTGGCACATAAAGGACATCTGAGCGCGCCTATAATGGAACCGGCCTCACCTGGGGAATACACAGGATGAGCTGAGGCCGGGAAACAAAAGGGCCAGATGAAGTTGATGACCCGGAGCCCCAGTCAGTAACCCTTTGTGGAAAATGATCAGGAGCGTGCGTGAGAGGAGGGCCGGTCGGCAGGCGCAGCGCTGCCTAATGTGTCTGTGCAAGACGGAGGTATTTCACAAGCCATTTCCCAACAGCGGAGCAGAATTACGCAGGTAACTTTGTTTTGGCATGCCGCGGTTAGCTCAGTCCACACACACACACACACACACACACACACACACACACACACACACACACACACACACACACACACACACACACACACACACACACACACACACACACACACACACACACACACACACACACACACACACACACACACACACAGGGTGTGTTTTAACAGTCTCATCAGTGAAGTATTTTAAGGTGGAAGAGTAGTGAGCCTGTAAGTTAAAGTAGCTACGTGTCAAAACAAGATATGATAGCAACACTGATGCAGAGCATCTTGGGACCTGATGCAACCAGAGGTTTAAGACAGCGTCCATGTAATCGTTGAAATGTCCCCAGTTTAAGTCTGGCTGGGGACCTTTGCTGCCCCTCATTCTCTTCTACTGTCCACTGTGAAAATAAAAAGGAGACAAAGTAAAGAAAGAATCCCTCCACATTTTACAGATTAACCCAAGGACACAAAGCAGTTTTTCCTCTGTTCAGATTTAATAATAGACAGAAAGAAAAAAAAATCCTCATTAAGCTTCCAGTCTCATAATTATACATTACTGAAAGCCTGCCTCCAATCCCATCCTTATGATTCCATCTCAAAAAGCTTGCCCTCTCTCTCGCCCCGTGGATTTAATCACACAATGTGATTCATCATCCAAAGCCTGCACCCAGAATTCTACCGGCACACAGCAGATCCTTACGGGTCCATGCAGAAGAAAGAGCATCCCTCTGCAGGGCGGGGTGACGGGAGCTCTTCCACTTTCCCTGTTTTCTCCAGGAATGCTCACTTGTCAGCGCAGCGTGGCGGCGGGCTGACAGAGCCTCCCCCATCCAGCCATTCACCGACACACAAAGGCAATTTCACAGGAAGAACAGCTTTCTCTCCGCTTTTCTTCCTCACTTCTCCTCGTCGTCCATTCCTCTCTCATTCACACTCACACACTCACACACTGGCATTAGCATACTAATGGAACGCCCGGGAGAAAGTGAACGTGAACTATAGTGGGAAACTGGTGGGGCTAAAGAAGCAACAAGAAGAAGGCCTGGGAATGGCAGCGCACCTCTCTGTCTGTGGCGTCCTCTCGGCGGACTCCGTCTGGAGACGTTGATTCGTCTCCAAACTCGCTCCGAAACCCAGCTCCACCCCAAGACCCCGAATCCATCAGGCTGATGGACACAAGAGAAGTCACGCTGAAGGGAAGCAGCTAATGCAGCCTGTCTGTCTGGTCTGGAAAGTCTTTTTGTCCAAAAATGGTTTTACCCTCTTTTAGAAATGGGAAAATAGCTGCATCATCATACTTTATATATTCTTTTTTGAAGTGAGGAGAATTCAAATTTCAATTTGACTTTCAAAAGCTGTGAATGTCCCTTTGATCTGTCAAAAGAACATACTTGAAACAGAGACTATCTTTGGCTACAGTGTAACTGCCTCATCTCTATCTGACTATCGGCCCACCGTCTGTACATTTTGGGTCCACTAGTCCTTTAAAAGAGTTGAGTGGGCTGCCAAAGAGCTCATCACCGGTCGGAAGTGCAGTTGCATAAGAGCATCAGTGGTGGGGAACATGTATTTATGATGACGCCTGCGTGCCCTTTGCGGTCAGGTTATAAATAGCCCTTTGCCTTTGGCTGGCCCTTCAGAGCAGGTGCGGATGAACCATCGCTACCATGCAATCCATCTGAATAAAAAAAACTTGTCCACTCTCTTTCACTCAGATTAGTTTAACAAATCACCAATACTTGGCAAGTATAAATCCACCTCAAAAATACCTAAACTGTGATGGAATTGGCTTGTTTCTGAACCGACCAGGAGATAATGAGATCGCCTGTATGTGTGCGCATCTCTGTGTCTGTCCACGGCTTATCTTGCATACTGCGACACCAAACCGAATAATATATTTGGGTGCTCATTTATGGCTGCATGCTCAAGGACCCTTTTGTGGTTGCACTGACTCACACTTTCTTAAAAACACCTTTTACTGCCCGTTTGATACTGCTATTGATTGCTGACTCCTCGCTCACTCCACTTAACTGGCCCCCAGCTGGTAGGGGCCGCTAGTAATGACACAGCTGATGCGACCAATAGATGCCACCCTGCACTCAGAGTGCTCACTTTAGTGATTTGGACGGCGTGTTTGGCTAACAGCTAACGGAACTACAAAAAAAACAGCTGATACCCTTGCAGTCTAGAAAGTGGGAGTCAATTGTGGCTCGACTGATTGCACCTTTATAGTTTATATTTATATATATATATATATATATATATATATATATATATATATATATATATTCTGCAGGTCTGGGGCGCCAGGTATGGGCCACCTTATGTGGACATGTGACATCACAGGAGGCGCTCATTAGGGTGGAGTTTAAATACCGGGTGTCACAACCTAATTTAAAGTTTCCATGAAACGCAGCTGTCAAGATTACTGGGGAAGCAATGACATTGACCTCATAGCATTTGACATCTTCATCCATTTTGTCCCCCTCATCTAATTAATACTAACACTACTTTTTATTTCATTATTTTGTGTGAAATAACAGAGTGTTGGAACCAGGTAAGCTGGGAAATATCCTATTGAGCTGCAGTGAGCCTTGAGGCAACTTAAAGATAAACTCTGATGTGACATGTTACAGCTACACAATAGCGTTCAGTAACAGAATCAGCCAGAGGTCATTTGACCCTTCTCAAAATATCGGTTCGTGCAGCTTCAAAGGTACGGGTGGAAAATCTATGACGCAGTAGAGGATGGGTAATTAATCAGACCGCTCATCTGCTTTGATTCAAAACATGATTGGAGTATTAGATGCTATTCTTGGAGAGCACGGTCTGGTCCAGTCGGCAGCTCAGCCCACACTGACCTGATAGCTTCTGTCACTGACATGAGAGAGAGATCATGATCATCTTGGTGATGCTTTATAAAGGTTGGAGGAGGCCTGGCCTCTGTTTGGTTTCACTGTGCCTATGTGGTCTAAATGGATGGATTGACTCACATTGCTCTTGTTTCCTTTTCAGTCGTCATGTCCTGCCTGACTTTTTCACCTCCCTTGTGTTGCCTTAAGTTACATTTTCACTTCACGTTGTGACAGAATTTGTTCCATTTCGCAAACCTGATAAGTTGTGGAACCGAGCGATAGAGGGGATTTTACACACGCGTCAGGAAGTCGCCGTCAACGTCTATAAAAAGATGCACTTCCGCGCCCGCTGCTCATCGCTGTGAAGCTCTCCAGGTCTCACGGAGCTGAGCTGCAGGGGCTCCTCTCCCACCACTTCCTCCTCCCGCCGTCATAACAAAAGTCCACAAAGGGGACGCAGGGTGCACCTGAAACTCTCGCCCGGGTAACATTTCAGCTCAGCTCTCGGATTCCCTCTCAGCATCGGGCCCACGAGCTGCTGCCTCAGCCACACGCTCAGGCAAAATATTTTGAATTAATTTGGAACACTGTTGTGTACAGTACATCCAACAAAAGTATCCAACAAGGTTTTGGGGCTAAATACCATATTCTTCAGTATTTTCGACCCCAAGATATGACTAAAGGTCAACTTACTAGCTTTTTCAAGAGCTTTCAGACACATCCCATGGTCTTCCTCAGCAGATGGAGTTGAGCAGATTAGCTATCTCCGTGACAACGTGATGAAAATTACGATTGTACGACAGCAAGGCAAACTCCATCCGTCAAGGAAGACCATAAGGTGTGGTCGAAAGCTCTGCAAGAAAGCGTGGAGCTTGAGTTATGATTTCGTTATTCTCAAGTATATTGTCCACTTACTGTAGCTATAAAGCTGGATACTCTGGACTCATGCTTATACGGGGACACCTGAGAACCTTTTCACAGCCATTTGATTGAAGCCCAACAACAGAAATACTACTGTGAACCTGTAAGGGGAGGAACTGGGGCACCAGCCTTCTTATGGTTCATATTTCTAAAAGATTTAATGCCAAGAAGAAAGTACAGCTCTGAAAACATTTAGGAGCCACCGCTTTTAAGAGACCTTAAATATACATAATAACTAATTCTACTGAGAAACGTACACTCTGCCATATGCACCTTATGTAAGAGAGCAACCACTCTGGATTCTGCAGTATGTTGGAAATGCTAATGTATTCAAATAGAGCTAGATTATTTTTTTTAAACTAGGAAGCTTCAATCTCTTCTGGTTTAACAATAAATAAATAAAAACATCACACTTCAATCCTTCATGATGTGTGTGTGTGTGCGCGCGCAGAGGTTCCCTTCTCAACATCATCACATGACATCAGATGCCTCAGGAATGCCGCAGTAGTAAGAAGGGGAGGGGGAGTGATGGGGGGGGGGCTGAAAGACATCCTTGTGGAAGGAGAGATGCGGCTCAACAAGCCCGACTGGTTTGCCGGCTGAGGGGCCGAGCCTGCTCTGGTAAAACCTGAACGACCCGAGGAGCATGTTGTTGACTTGCAGCAGTGTTTTTCCACTTTCCTCATCGCCCTTTATAGTTAATGATCGTATTTATTTCCATACCACCCCTTTAGTCCGTTCACATCTCTCTTTTTTTTTTTATTGTATTATGTCATGATTTGAGGTTACCTTTTTTGTTCGAATTGCTGGCAAACAGCAGGTCATTATTCCACTTGCTTTCCACTTGAACGCTGGCAATTTATTCAGCTGAACCCTTCTGTTTCCAACCAACACGGCTACGAGACAAGTTCAGACAGAAAAGAACACGGACAAAGTACTGAACGCCTCTGAAGCCAGCGTTCACATTCCTCCGATCACACTTATCAACTCAGCTGGTGAGGTAAGAAACCAGCGGGCCGATCACTATCAGCCCACACGCCCTGACAGAGGAGGAAGTTAGTTCTGCATCGTCACCCAGCCGGGCGGCTCCGGCCTCTGACTGGGCAACACTTCCCTGGACGTGTCGCGCATCGTAGTGACGCAATATAGTGAGGTCATCGTTGGACTGGTCATTTCAGGTGACGCTCGTACATGCAGACTTTTTCTTATTTCACAACATTACCACTACGGGTCTACTCTCTGTGCAAAGGCTTTGCTACACGGTGGCCGAGAGGTTTGGGACTACTTTGTTAATATCTCTTCAAAAGGCAGGAAATACGCATCTCCAAAACATCAACAGTTCAGACAAGCAGCCCTGACACAATCTCTCCATGTACCCTGGATGTTCTCCACTACCTGCAGTCCTCATCACCACATACATCTTCACGCCGCAGAGACGATAAGTCGATTAATCGTGAAGGCCGTTTATCGAGTGACGAGGCCAAACTACTTCCGGCTTCCACGGCGTGAAGGAGGAAGTGCTGCTTTTCCCTGGTTTTACATCACTGTAAAGTGAATATCTTTGAGTTTTCCGGATGTTAGTCAGACAAAACAAGCTATTAGGTAACTATAAGGTATTAACTTGGGCTCAAGGAAACATTTCCGACATTTTATAGACACAATAAAGAATTTATCCATCAAAAACAAACAATCCATGTTGAAAATGATCGTTAGTTACAACCCTACGTGATCCCATTGGTGCAACATATAATATGTTCACATATATACTGACAACAATAGATTAAAGTCACTATCGCCCCAAATCATTAGCTGGTCCAAACCTGAACTCTGAACTCCTGCACTTGGACTGATAGTTGAAACCAGTTTGCCAGTCAACAGAACTCTAACAGGACTGGACCCGGCCTCGGCTGGGTGGCAGCGGGTGAGGAGGAGAGGCGGGTTCTCTCACCATGAGGAAAACGAGGGGGGAGGAATGAGAGATCAGCTGGACTGTTTCATACGGCTGGACTTCGTTCTCTGTGTGCGGTTGCATGTGCACGTGTTAGCGTAGCCTATGCTTTAGCACGCGTGCACGTACGCTGTATATATTGACATTAGTGTGGTCACGCTATGAACAAACACTGTCTGCTGTAGTCCGGGCCTCTTGTTAGCTCAACGCCACCACTCCACAGAGTTGACTGAAGCCAACGAGCAAACAGTAGCATTAGTGTGAGACTGAACGGAGCCACAGAGGCCCTCTTCGCCACGCTGGGAGGCCGAAGCTACACACTTCCACTGAGAGTCACAGGCTACTTTACGGACTGTCATTGTTCAAACACAACAATGTGTTTCCAAAAGGGAGAACGCACCCAGTTCAACCACGCACCTGCAGATGCATGTGGCCCTTGACATTCAAACTCAGCGTGATGATTATGAGGATTTAAAAATCAAAAACATCACGCGTCCAGAAAGTCTGGTGACAATCAGCTGAAGTCAGAAGGAGCTTATCACATGACCCATTCCATACCAGTGGAACACACACACACACACACACACACACACACACACACACACACACACACACACACACACACACACACACACACACACACACACACACACACACCACTCTGCCCCCTCCCCCCCCCCCCTCCCCCTTCAATGAGTGTGACGGCTGACATGAGGGTAATTGACAAGAGGAGCATCACTTCTTTGGTCACGGCAGATGGAGCCATCTCCGTGACAACGTGATGCAAATTACAAAGAAAAAGCAAACTCCATTCCCCGAGGAAAACCATACGGTGGGGTTGAAAGCTCTGCAAAAAAGCTAGAGAGTGGACCTTCAGTTATGATTTTTTTATGTCCTTCTCAATTATATTGTCCACTAACTCTTGTCCACTTACTGTAGCTATAAAGCTAGATACTCTGGACTCATGCTTACACCTGAGAACCTTTTCACAGCCATTTGATTGAAGCCTAAAAACAGAAATACTACTGTGAACCTGCAAGGAGAGAAACTGGGGCACCAGCCTTCTTATGTTCCATATTTCTAAAAGCTTTAATGCCGAGAAGAAAGTACAACTCTGAAAACATTTAGGAGCCACACTATCGTTTATCCCGTCAGATCATAGCCTCCGTCGCACAGTCAAGCTCCTTCTGCATATGACGGTGTGAACGGCACAGAATAACACCGGGGTGTTGGTCAGAAGAATGCTACTGGTGTCACGGGATCTTTCATGCCTGCTCATATACGATATGTAGAGTACCCAGTTTCCAGCCCTTGGGTTACAGATGCTGCAGCCGCAATGCGAAAATCAAATTCTGACCTTCGAAGTTGGATCTTGACCTTGGGGAGCTGCAGTTGACAAAAGG
Organism: Ophiodon elongatus; assembly: GCA_016806645.1. Taxonomy (NCBI): domain Eukaryota; kingdom Metazoa; phylum Chordata; class Actinopteri; order Perciformes; family Hexagrammidae; genus Ophiodon; species Ophiodon elongatus. Next base: position 1,948,524 of record JACSYO010000396.1, on the reverse strand, counting down.
TGCCCCTACAGCAGCCGACGCGGCCTAATCTGAAGTGTCACATGAGCTGGAGTTCATGATTCAAAGTTCCAGATCTACTACTGCTTAATTCTGCCGGACTCGGGAAGTTTTATAAACATACGATCGATAAATCAGGAAATTTCTCCGCTGAATCACCAATGAAGATCATCACTACTTGCCGTCCAGCTGCAAGACAGTTTTGCAGCTAAGATCCGATGTGCGTGTCCCCAGATAGAATCCAGCACCAAGCATCTCTGGGCCCATTTGTTTTCCAGTCACAAACCTGACCTATTAGAGCCTTTCTGCCGGCTGGGCTCTGCTGCCAAACGGTGGGGTAAATAAAGCCTGTGTGGAGTGCAGCTCACTGGTCCTCGCCTCCATTCTTTCACAGCAGCTCCAAAATAAGCCGCACTGCTCCAGATTTAAACTAGAACAACCTCTCTTTGTGTCTCTCTCTCTCTCTCTCTCTCTCTCCATCCCCCAGCATTCAGGCCTCCTCTGTGTCAGTCAGTTTCACTAACACGGGTTAAGTCCAGTTTGACCAAAGGACTCGAACACAAACATTCAGTATTGCATGTGGGGTTCGTCTCCTTGGTAGCGATACTGAGGACAATCGGGCCTCTATCACCATCACACGGGGAGGACTACATCCTGTCGGTGAAGGTCACATCTTTAGAGCCTGTGCTCGCGGGGGGATGATAAAGCTGCTTGCACAAACCGCTGCACCTGCAGGGCCTTGCTCAAGAGCACTGCAGCCTCATATGAGGTCAGCCAAGAGGTCAGCTTCCTCACCAAATAAGGGCTGATGTCAAGATATATGTGAGGCTGCTCATCCCCAGCATCCCCACCTATTAACTGAACTCCAACCTCACTGGACTTTACGTCTGCTCCACTGCAGGACAATAACCCCCCCACCCCCACCACACCGGGGGCCCGCAGCAGCAGCACTCACCCAGCGTTTTGACCGCGATCTGCCGCGTCAGAGGCGGCGGCAGGTTGATGCAGACCAGATCCACGTCCTGGTGCAGCAGCACGTCGTCGATCCGGTTGGTGTAGAAGGGCACGTTCATCTCCTTGGCCAGCTCCTCCGCCTCCTCCTGCGTCCGGCCCCACAGCGCCTTGACGGCGAAGCCCTCGTTCTTCAGCAGCGGGATGATCACCCTGGCGGTCAGGCTGGTGCCGAACACGCCGACCCCCGGAAGCATGGCTCGGCTTTATTTGTCGATCTCTGTTTGTCACTTTTTCTCGTTAGAGCTCCGGATGACGCCAGACCCGCTGCGGCGGCGGCGGCTGAAGGGGAGGGAAGCGGCGGGCAGGGGCCGTCAGGTTGGCCATCCACCTGCAGCCAAACACCCGCTGCGCTGCATTTCCCCCGTCGCTCCGGCTCTGTGATCGGGCATGTAATGTCGTTATCCTCCACCCAACGGAAAATAATCCAAAAACAGATGTCGAACCGGGCGTCGGCGTTAAAAATGACAATTTAAACGCACCATTCCGGTCTTTACCTCCTCGTCCGCGTCTGACAGCGATCAGCGCACCGACTGCGCCGAGCAGCGGAGGGCATGTCCCCTCCTGGGTCTGCGAGTCCCTTTATTCAGCAGGACCGTCCAGACAACGCGAGAAGGAACAAATGAGAGCCGGGAAAGTGCTCTGTCCGACGGCGTGCAGACAGAAACGCGGCCGTGGCTTTCTGTCCGCTCCCCGGAGGATCCTTCAGCGGCAGCAGCGATACTACGCTGCTCTTCATGCTGCAGCGCAGACATGCGCAGTCAAGTCAGAGACGGTGACCGGAAGCGCTACTGGTATTGAAGTGTCAAAATAAGAGCGTTACGTGCACGCTTAATATATTGTAGTCTATGTTATGTATGGAATATAAAAAATAAAACTTATACATATATACTATTCTGTTTTAAATTATTCCACTTTGTTTTAATTGCACACCCCTCGAAGCACAAGTGAATGCAAACTGAATTTGCACGAGAAACCACCTCCACTGTATGGACACGATGACACCCAAATTCCACTGCACTATTTTATTTTTTTGCAGTAGTTATTGTAAGCATGGTCTCTCTAATTTTCATGAGGAGATAATGGCAGCAATGGCATTGGCTTTATTATTATTATTATCATTAATATCATATCATTATTATTATTATCATTGTTATTATTATCATCATATTATTGTTATCGTTATTTTATTATCGTTGTTATTATTATCATTACTATCATTATTATTATGGAGTTGAGGCAGCTGGGATCAGAAGCATCTCAATTAAAGAAAGGAGTTGAACGTCATCATGGCTGAGTCCACTGTGGGTGTTTTGAAGAACTTACTTTTTATTTTTTACAGAAGATAAGATCTTTAATGTGACATTTTGTGTATCAGTTGCTCAATGAATTGCAGCCATTGTTGAAGCCACAGACAGAAAACTCATTTATCAGTGACAGAAAACCTTTGTATAATCAAACAAGCCAACAGTTTGAATTTGCAAATACGTTTACAACCGTTTTTGACATATAAGCAAACATTGAGCTTTTTTTAATCTTCTATTTGTTTTTTCTTATCTCTGAGCTGCCATTGTCTTTGTCGTGAGCTACAGAGCTGCTCTGTGTAAAGGATGTGACTGGCACACCTTGGGCCAAGGACTGTACCAAAGCCCCAGCAGAGGGGGGTTTGTGTATATGTTGAAATGTTCATTTTAAAGGATCGTGCACTTCTCCGGCTGGAAATAAAGTTATGTGAAAAAGCAATTAGCATATTAGCAGAGGTCTGATTATCTGACTGTGTTTTGTAGTTTGAAGTAAACACATGATGAAAACTTGCTTTGTGTCTTTATTGCATGTTGAAGAGGAACTGTGTCTGTCTACAGATGTTTGACTAACCTGACCAACCAGATGGTATCTTAGATGGTGACGGTGTTAAAGGAGTGCAACGTTAAATAGGTGGAGTTCTTTTTTATAGATGCTAAATTTGATATTCAGAGCATTCATGTGGCAGCAAACAACTCATGTGTGTGTAAAGATATAGAGGAGTGATGTCGAACTGAGCAGAGAATTAAGTGGCGATTGTGACTCAGTGGTGAGCAGGGTTCAATCAGAGGATCGGCGGTTCGATCCCCAGCTCCGCGAGCCCATGTCGATGTGTCCTTGGGACACTTAACCCCAAATGTCTCCCGTAGCTGTTCCTACGGTGTGTGAATGTTGTATGGATGTTAGCCCCGCCCATCAGTGTGTGAATGATGTCATGTAGTATTAAAGTGCTTTTGAGTGGTCAGAAGACCAGAAAAGCGCTACACAAGTACAGGTCCATTTACCATTTCGGCCGCGTGACTTTTTAGCGCATGTTAGCGTGCCCTGCTTGCTAGCTAATGGCCGCCACTCTGCCCCGCTCTCGTACAGCAGTTACCGCTGACGGCGCCGTCCCGACCCGCCGTAGCGCCAGCCCTACGGTTCTTCGACAGGTACACACTGTTAGCCGTCATCGCTTGCACTGTTAGCCGCTAGCCGCCGACTCAGCGGTCACCACGACGAGAGCTGCGTGGAGCAACCTCACATCAACCTCAATCATAGATATAATCTGAATTTTTAGTTGGTGCCTTTAAGGCATGGTTTCTTCTCATAAAGATGAAAAATAATGAAAACCACAATGAACCCTGACATCTAAAACTTACAAAAGTTGTCCTTTTGGGTTATCTTTGCACCCCAGGTACAACAATGGTACAGATAATATATTTAGCTTATGGGTTGTTGTTTTTAGCATATTTTCTCAAATTTAAAGAATATAGCTCCACTTTTACTTTAGTTTTTGTTACAATAACTCATTAGCCAACTTTTAATGAGTTAATCAAGTATTAGTTTAGTTCAGTTGAGTAAATAAATGAAACCTGCTCAATCCCTGACATAACATCTACGTGAGAGCCTTTTTACCCAGCCGACCTGTGCCGACCTCCAGCTGATGGGATTCATTTAACAATATTTCAATAGATGGAAAAAGCTGAACATTAGAAAGCTCCAATCAATACCTGCAGAAGGCATACTATATTACATCGAAGTGCACACATCACTTAACTGTTGTTTTTGTGGTAGAGCTGCTGCTGCTGCTCAGGATCAATGAGAAATGTCTGCGTCTCCAGTCTCACACACGTCTGTAGAGATTCGACTGTCAACATCCAGCCTCTCCTATCGATCTGGTCAACAATGCTCACAGAGGAGAGACGCTACTTTGGACTGACAGATTGTGCAGCGAAAGTGTTGAAAGGCTGCAAGAGGTCAAAGGTCAGCCAAGGACCACAGCTCAAGGGTGCTCCTGTCAGAGACGGGGTTATTTTGGGCCGAATGTGTGGCTTTCTCTGCCGACTGCTGGATTATTTGGTAACAGGTTCAGAGGCGTCCTCCTAAAGTTACAGAACTATAGCTTAGTCAATTCTTCTTCCTGCACCGTACTCGCTGAATGCAAACCGTAACGGTACGGCTGACGCAGCTCGTGGAGGATGAACCGTAAATTCTGTAAAAGTGAAACGCATCGTGGCGGTCAGCTCTCCCTCTCTGCGGCACTCTCATAATTGAATCAGATGTCGGTACGGTTTGTTATGCGCGAGGCATTTCATGTGACCTGTCGGGGTCCGGCCTGTCGTCGGCCAGTTCAGGCGGTAAGAGGAGCTGCTGGTTGGACACCTCCCTCAGCAGAGGGGACCTCGTGATAACCAGACAGCAAGAGGCAGATGATGGAGCAGCAATGGACCTGGGCCGCTGCCAGACCTCTGCTGAGAGGCCGATCCCTTGCAGGCTTCCCCAGTAAGATCTGGAAAAAGTCGTGAAGCAATTCACACGTTTTCACACTAGCTGGTGGGGGAAGAGATATTTTCTAGAAAAGGATGGTAACATCTGACTTTAAGACTTCAAATTCACAAAGAATTCTCAAAAAGGGAAGTTGTGACAAACTGACTTGTCGAACAAGGCGGAACTGGCAAACAAAAGAGCAGGAAGTGACGATTATATATAAGCTACAAGAGGGCTCCTTTCAGTCTCTGCACCTCTGTATTTCCAGTAGAGAGTTAGCTGACCGGTAGAAGTGTTTCTAAGTCTCAGCTTTCAAGGGTGTGTGTGTACACACACACACACAAGCATTGGGAGCCATCTCTCTGGATGTCATCTGATACAGATATGTGCTCCTGCTGGATCTAACTCTGAGCTGAATGTTTACATCTGTCTGCAGCACGAAGCCAGTTTCAAGGGATGGCAAGGCTGCCCTCTGGTGGACAGATGCAGTTCTGCACAGAACATCCAGAACAACAACACACCTCCACTCACTGTTTCTAAACAGTTATAGTCCCTCGGATCTACTGATTGACCTTCTTTTGCTTGTGACCCCTTAATATGAAGCCATATACCTGCTGCTGAGACCCAACGTCTGAATGTAGGGCTCTCTGTCCGAACCCTGCACACAGAAACATCTGACATCTCTTGCAAAAGCAAATGCTTTAAATATCGTCAGAAAATTGTACTTTTAGCATCACAGACAAACACTAAATGAACAGCTCCCTCCACATGCCAGCTGCTCACAGTATAAAACGTAAAATAATTATCATGTCCTCATGACACTTCAGACAGTGGGACTTTAGCCCTTTAAGTATTAGAATTGTGACAGGCCACCTGGTCCTTTTGGTCTTATTCTTTCAATAAATGTGTCAGAAAATGTCCTGTGTGTAAATTATTTTGCTCTTTTTTCCCCAGGAGAAATGTAACTTTTAAAATCTGGCAAGTAGTTATTATACATAAATGCTTAAAACAGTGTAATGACAAAAAAGTAAAAAATGGATTTGAATATTCATCAGGTTCTTCTTTATAAACAATTTGTGTACATGAAGAAGCATTTTTGAGATTACAAAAATTAAACTCAACCTATTTTACATTTTCTCAAACAGTTGTTTGCCCCGAGCTTTCAGTGTCCATGTTAGACAGGTTGTTATATTTGTCTGTGTCTAGGCATTGTTTTCGCAGCAGTGGTAGTCCCTGAAGCAGTTCCTGTCCAGCTGAAGACAGAGCCCAACCTGACACTCCCCACACATCCAGGGTGTGCTTTTATGGCAGAGAGTGCACTGTTTCCTCCCCATGCTTGCCTTCTGCCTTTTCCCAGTCTCCTCTCTTTTGTTGGTGGGGATAGGATAGTGGCCTTGAGTGGGGGGCTTAGGTGGGCCGGCAAGTGGCACGCCGAGCAGCTTTGCACACAGCTCCTCCTGGAAAGCCTGGCGTGTCATTGGCCTTCGCTGCTCCATCATGCTGAGCTCCTTGTGCACAATATAGCTGTTGGTGACGGCAATGTCCAAAAGGTGCTGAAAAACTGTCATGGGCCATCGCTTTGTTTTTCTATACACAGAAGTTGTTCCCAGCATCTGGTCAAAGGTGTCCACTCCCCCCATGTACCTGTTATACTCCCCCACAGCTGTGGGTCTGGGGACAGGGACCCTCTGACCGGGCCCATCAGTGGTCTTCTGCCACCGCAGGACAGTCTCCTCTGTGTATACAGGATGGACAGTTGAGCAGATGGAGACCTCCCTGGTGTCCATCCATTTGACAAAGAGCAGGTCACCATCCCTGATCCACCTGATGGAGCCTCTCTTTGATGTTCTGTTCAGGGCATTCTCCAGAGTTGCTGGGACACCAACTCTGCCCTGCCTGTAAGTTCCACAAGCCCCAAAACCCTGCTTGATCAGGTGACGGAACAGGAGAGGGCTGGTGTAAAAATTGTCACAGTAGACAATGTAGCCACTCCCCAGATAGTCCCTGTTCACCAGCTCCGCCACCACGTCAAATGAAAGCCCCTTCCCTGAAGCACTGTGGTTCTTCCCTGTGTACAGCCTGTAGTCCACTGTGTACCCATTCACATCAGCCAACACAAACATTTTTAGCCCCCACTTTGTCGGCTTGGCTTTCATATGCTGTTTTATTGAGAGCCTAGCCTTTGTGGCAACCATCCTCTCATCCACCGAGATGTGCTGCTTTGGATGGTAAATGGTCATGCAGCGGTTTCTGATCATCTCCAGGAGAGGTCTGACCTCGTGCAGGGGGTCATAGTCCTCTGTCCCCTTTTTCTGCTTATTGACCGCAACCTCCTCTGGATCACTCATGTGCAAGTTGGAGGTGATAAACCTAAACCTGTCTCTTGACATGACCGAAGCCAGAAAGGGCACATGAAAAATGATTTTATTCCTCCAAAAGTCAGACATTTTTGGGAGGTTGCACACAGACATGAACAGCAACACGCCCAAGTATTTTGTCAGCTCCTCTGGGGTGATATTAGTCCAAGCAAACTTTTTTCCCTTCCTAATATTTTTCTTTGCATTTTTGTTTGTGTTTGCAGACAAGAGCTTGAGTACCTCGTTGTCAAAAAAAAGAGCAAATATTTCATCTGGTGTTTGGGGGCCATTGGTGAGAGGGGGTTGGGCACCAGGGCTACGCCTGGGGAGGAATCTGGGTGGGTGAGGGTTGGCAATGTCGGGGTCTGCCTCCGTTTTCCAGGCCTCTTGATGATGCGGTGACCGGCTACGAGGGGCATCACCAGCACCTCTACTGCTTCGGCCTCGGATCCGACTCCGTCCGCACCCTGTACCACTGCTGGTACCGGTGGATGGCCCTTCATCAGAAGAATCTCTAAAAAGATAAATCATAAGATTAGATAGGATTTATCCAGAAGAAACCCTTGTGTTTCTAGAAAAAAAAAAAGTTCAACAGCACAACAGGAAAAATAATAAACGTAACATAGGAAAAGTAATAAATAAAGCAATTTGAGACAAAGCCAATAAGAAAAATACACTAGATATTGAAAATCATTATTGTAATAAAGCTGTGGCTAAATATCCAGCGTATACAAACTGTATTACTTCTTGTGGTTGAGATGGCGACACTCCTCCTGTGCCCCCCCGTCCATCCTCCTCCTCCTCGGGACCTTCTTCTCCCTGGTAGATCTCCCCGATAGTTCTCCTTCCACTATTTACAAAATGACTACCAATGAAATCTGTCAGAACACGCACTATGGCGAAAAACACTCCAAAACACTCAGAACAATACTACTGCTATTATTTACAACACCAAAACATTATTTACAAAGGAAACACCGCTAAAACACTCACACGTTGTACTCCCACTCTGCTGCTGCTTCCCTGCTCTGCTCACACCCCTCCCCCTCACACACCCCTCCCCCACAGGCATTCCCGCCACTGGTGTCTCCCCTACCGTAAAGTAACAATGGAAAGCTCCGCTTCTCAGCTTTTAGAATCCGTTCGAGTTACGTCGATAGCGTGAGTGGTCGAGGAGTTACGGTAATTTAATGATGCACGTCCCTTTCTGTCTCCGGCGACAGTGTTCGTTCTTGCAGCGATATTCTATTTAAAAGTGACTTATCCGTCTTAGGTTGTTTTATATGAAGAATTGTAGAGTTGTGAAGAGTGTAAATGCACACCTCTGACTGCAGGCACGGCAAGGGATGATGCACAAAGTATCTGCCCTTGTTGGTTACGTCACACAACGACAATAAATTGATCAAGAATACAGGATTTCTGACTATTTAAAAATAACACTAAAATGTAATAGGTCTGGGAAAAACAGTGGTTGGCTCGTCTAACGTTGAATCAGTCCCCCAACAAAGGTTGGCATCAGCTGCTCTCTCAGGTATGTCTGAGGAACCAGGAAGAAAGGCCCAGGTGAGCGTCCCACCCCTTTTTATAGGCTCTGCCCCCTTGCCTGGGTCCTAATAGTAGGCTGCCTGTTACCTGCCTTGCCACACATTATTATCATGTCCTCAAGACACTTTAGACTTGAGCTGGAGATGACATGAACATAGCTACTGTATTGTGCTGTAAACAAAATATACTGTATTGCAATAGCAGTCCTCTAATTGTATTCATATTTTCTATGTCATTGTTATGATATACTGTATTTATATTTTCTATGGCATTTTTATGATATATTGTATTCATATTTTCTATGGCATACTATACTATGACATTTTTATGACACTGTACTCATTTTCTATGGCATACTGTACTATGACATATTGTATTTATATTTTCTATGGCATTTTTATGATACTGTATTCATATTTTCTATGGCATACTATACTATGACAAACTATTTATATGTTATATGGCATTCTATACTATGGCATCTTTGATTTAATGCATGGTATATGTGCGTGTGACTTTATTTAAGCTCAGTCCTCTCCGTCCATCAGCACGCAGTGAAGACTCTCCTGCGTCGCTCTCCTCCGTGAAGTACGTTTCTCATTCGTCTCAGTCAAAACAAGGTTTTTACAAGAGAGTGGACGAAAGGAAGCACACCGTCCACAGAGATGTTTCCATGACAATGTAGTTCTAGAGGCTGTCTGTTGAAGGTTGCTCACATGAGGGACGCCTACAGTAAATATAACCTACTGTAGTACAGGCAGCGGCCACTAGTACAGGCAGCGGCCACTACTCTCTTCTCTTGCGGTGACGTAACGTCTACTCCTCTTCACTGCTCTTCCCCACTTAGAAATTTGCAGTGGAATTTCTCCAATTTCCATGCGATGGTGGTATAGTGGTGAGCATAGCTGCCTTCCAAGCAGTTGACCCGGGTTCGATTCCCGGCCATCGCAAATATTTTATGGTGATGGATTAAAAATCCAGGGGAGTCTCCACACGTAGGTTAGTCAACAAATTCTGCTTTCTCAATTAGACGGACTATTTATTTTTCTTGTCGACAATTATAGAGGACAAACAAAATCTAACTAAACTATCAATAAATAAATGTATAAATAAAAAAATTACGAAAAGCTATATTTATACATATGTTGAGCGATTATTATTCATTTGAAACCCTTATTTGAAGCTTTTCTACTCTACCATACCACTATCATGTGACTTTAGACACTGAGTTGCATTGTTGACCTTTTGTACTTGTATTAACAAAAAGAGTAAAGAAAAAGAAAACTGACCTATGTGCTGTGAATAAACTACATACAAATTCATATTTACCCCCTCAGGCAACCTCATCATTCATATGGCTCCGCGTGTCTACACGGGCCCCGGTGCAAGATGCCGCCAGGGGCCTCAACCGGCCCTGCACACAAACACCAGTCCCGTTAGTATGCACTGAGGCCAGCAGCCCTGAATGCCACCCTTGTTTCATGAATATCAAATCTGTGTGAGTGAGACTAGAATCAGCACTCCAACAGGTTTTGCGTTATCAGCACTTCTAATAATTACTCAGAGGCACAAATACAATTTACAGGGCTACCTTCCTCTATATGTGCGCCCACAAGTGACTTCCTGTTCCAGCCCGCAAAGCCTACTAGCTGACAACAGCAGAGACAACGGTGCCACACACACACACACACACACACACACTTTGTTTTTTCCTTTCATGAATCCACAAATGACATCAGTTCTGAAAGAGAGATGCAACTGAACACGTTTCTTTGTCTTTATTATTTCTTCAGCCTCAGTGACACCTTGAGGTAGATAACATTCTCCAGTCACCTCAAACATTAGAGCTGTGGAACACACAATGCTGAAAATCCTCTTCACCTCCCCAAAAACTTGGTATATTGTTTTAACGTGGTCTGTTTAGGGTTTCGTGTGCTTCATGTTTTCTTAATGCACAGCTGCTGCTATTCAGCTCAGTAACCAGATTAAAAAAAACAAAAAAACATTCTTTAATAATTTATCTTTACGACTTCCAATGTTTCAAACTTCTTAAAAACTAGACAATTTCAAGTTTGACTGATACAGAGTTTTAAATCTTTGGAGGCTAAAATATAAAACTGAACAAAGAAGCTGCAACAGTTTCAACTTCATAAAGTGACCGTTCTTCAGAGACCATTCATGGGTACTTTCAGTCCAGGGTGCCACTGTTTCCTGGGCGGGTGGGTGGTGTCTGTCCTGTGTGCTACGGAGAGTTTCTTACGGGTCGGAACAAAACATAAAACTCGGCCGCTGCTGCGCACGCACGCACGCACGCACGCACGCACGCACGCACGCACGCACGCACGCACGCACGCACGCACGCACGCACACACACACACACACACACACACACACACACACACACACACACACACACACACACACACACACACACACACACACACACACACACACACACACACACACACACACACACACACACACCTTCCAAAGGAAAAATGAAATAAAAATGAACACTTAAAGTAACAGTAGATGATTTATAACGTAACCAACACTACTGGAGAACTAAAGAGTTACACAGGCGCACATCAACAACGGAACAAAAAACACAACAAAAACACGGATGTTGCCGAACTGCCGATCAGAAGTTCTCGTGCCCCCGCGAAGACGTGCAGGAGAACACCGCTTTCTGCTTTACAAAATACTGCAGCTAATTTGAAAAAAGAAACTGTGGAGGTCCACTTGTTTGTCTTCGTCCCTCTCGCACAAAAAGCCCTACAGTACAGAAGGGTTGAAATCTCCCGGTTGCATTTGCTCAATTAGTAATTTGCACATTATTAAAAAGAATTCTAGCAAGGGTAAGCTCTATCATTAAAAAAAATTATAACTATTGTGCTTTTCATTTCTTTCTTTAAGATGGTCAATGTAAAAACCAGCTGTGGCCGTACCGCCATGCTCCAAGATGCATCAGTGATACCTCCACAGTTTCTTTCCTAGTCATTTTGGCACTTTTTCTCCTACACATGCTCGTTACAATGAATCTATTTAGTTCGGGACTCAAAGCCTGGAGAGTTTGGTTTGGTAAATTATTATAAAAACAACAATGAAACATAAGCATTAAACAGTACGGAATCACTCGCTGTCTGCATCCTTTTCCCTTGAGCTCATTTGTCGGCACCTCGCTCGTGTTCCGTAAGAAGAGTGTCGTGTTGACCGGTAGGAGGCGTCACTGCAAGTGTTGAGGAATGCACAGTGCAAAGTCAACAGTGCGGTTACTACGGCGATATGGGAAGAGTTGCGCCAATGCACAAGTCAGTGTTTGCTTTTACGTTTTACACTTTGCTAAATGCCGACAATAGTGAGGGCAGATTCAACGTGAGCCAATCTGCTGTTTCACTAAGCTACTGCACGCTGTCTAACAGCCCTGGAATCTTTTTTAAAACCTCCCAACTGAGCTCTACTTCAGTCACCATAAATATGTGTACATGTGCATTTAATACGTCATTCTATAAAGCTGACAAAGGGTCCGAGAGTATTAGCTATGGCTGTTTTCCCTATTAAAACAATAGTGTTCTTCGAGGGTCGGAGATGTTGAACAAGTTTCAGTACCACATATCTGAAGCAGAAGGTGATCCAACATGTGGTGCACATCCTCCCTGGCCGGTCCCTCACTAAATCACTGACGAGGCCAACGGCCGCGGGACACTACGACTACAAACGCTGCTGAAGGGACGACCTCGAAACTACACCCTTGTTCTGCGACGTCGATGGCCGCCTGCTGTTAAAAAGTCATTTGAAATGAAAACATTAACGCAAACGCTGATGCAGAACATGCAGGTCACCAAACTGTGATACTGATCCAGTATTAAATATATCCAGTCTACAAAACCTCTCTGGAACTTGTCCCCTCTGTCTCTGCACCTCCCAGAGTGCAACACAAAAGGTTGACATCGTAACGGCACACACACATTCCCTCCCTCGCTTATCTTTACGCGGTGAGCGCTGGGAACGTGACGACAAACACAAGAGGGAAAGAACACGAAAATGTAACAGAACATAACAAGGTTTTTTTTCAGCGTTAAATTAACAATGTTAAAGTGTCTCTATGCTCTATTTTCCACATGCGGGGGAGGGGGGGGTTCTGTGGCCCAACATGGACACACACACACTCAGCCAGTCCTTCATCCTGGGGTCCTTCAAACACGAGTGGTCCCGGCTTCCAACAACCCCCCGCCCCTTCATAAAAAACAAAAATTAGGCTTCCTCCGCGAAAATGCCCGGTAACCATGGCAACAGCCCATGTGGGCAGGGTTGGGCGTGAGAGTTTTTTTCTGTGTTTTTTTAAGAGTAGATGGTGATGACTTCGCGGCCGCCACCTCGAACCATGAGGACCCGGTTCAGACCCTCGAGGAGAACCTCCAGAAACTCCATGTCTGAGAAGACAGCGGTCAAGAAACAAAACACATGGTGGTAATTTAACCTGCAGTAACAACTGTATATCATCACCTTTTAGGTTAATATGGAAAACTTGTTAGCAAACAGTTGCCTTATTACATGTATCCAGCAGTAAGCAAGCAAAATTAGCCTATATTTGTTTATGCCCACCTGATGATTGTTAGTTCAATATTCAATCTCTTTTAGCTCCGTTTTTGGTCTCCACCAACTCCTAATGGAAATATCTGACTCTTTAGTCTTTGAAAGGATTGCCCGCCTGCCCAGGGCAAGTAAAATGCCACGTCGGGCTAGTAAATCTAACAACTCACTAGCCCAATCGAGCAAATGTTAAACAAATAATTATTTTCCAGAGCTAATAATGGAAGTAGCTGAGGAGTGAGCCATCTCACTTCCTTCTCATCTCGGTTGAGAGTTGCAAATGTACCGATCGGGAACTTGCGAGGGCAAATGGCAGCAAACTTTGCGACAAAAGTTATGAGCAGTCTAGTTGGCTGGCAAGTAAAAACTGATTTTGGGCAAGTTCTGTTCTAAAAGCACAGGTCGTAGCTGCTTTAAGGATACAGTTCTCGTCTCCTCCTCTGTTCCTGGGCGGTCCGGGCATGTTCAGCAGGACCAGTTGAGCTCCCTGCGACTTGTTGACCACCACCTCGTTCAGCTTGACAGCCGTGTGCATCCGGCGAACATTTGACTGGTTCCTAGTTTGACACGGTCACAGTGAGAAGGGACAGAAAATAAACTAAACCCTACATGTCTTTAGTGATGAGAGCAGGTGGTTGCTGGTCTTCCAAAGACTTCTAGCTTTATGCTGGCATCAAACTACAATAGGCCTTTTTCATAGCATATGTAAGCCGCGGTTCCACCAAAACGTTCCTGGTATTGTAAGTCTATGGTTATCTATTTGTGCTTTAGAATGAAAGCACTTTTCTTTCACTCCTTCCCAGCACCGCCATGCTGCCTCTCTCTCTCTCCTACCGCTTCTAGTGGCTCTGGTTGGCCCATACATTTCACAGTTCAGCTCTACATACTGGTTATAAGGAGGGTTTGAGTATATTGTGTGTTCACACTAGAAAAGTGACAAAAGTCAGTGAGCTAGCATGCACAATACCAGGACCCTGAAACTGAAGCAGCTAAATGGAACACAGCCATGATTCATTTGATTATATACACCTACTGTGACACGTCAAAAAGTCCTCTGTGAGAAAGGCCTATTGTGGCAATATGGCAGCACTCCTGAGTAATTCCTCATAAATGTTTGAGCCAGCGTGTGCTCATGTATTCCTCTTTAAAAAGGAATAAAACCCTTATTTACAGTACAGCTGGAAAACTAAGTGAGAACAAGCTCTGCTTTTTCATGAGTCACTTTTTTATACGTTTCTAAAATAAAAACAAAACAAAGAATTCTGAATTTAAACATCACTAATACACCGTGTAAACATCAGTATAGCACATTATCATAATATATGTTTATATACAATATATGTTACAGACTTTAACATTTTTATCAGGGTGCGTTTTAGCCAAAGCGTTTTGTATGTTAGCCTCAGACACAAATGATAAAGACAAGGCATGGCTGACGGACTGAATTCCAAATAAAGTGGCAGCAGTTTCAGACAAAAGGGACATGCAGTATCGCACCCGAAGTCCAGGTGGTGTTTATTATTGTTTAGGGTGTCATAGTATAGCATGTTAATGTACATGCTGTAGTCTTTCAAACTAACTGCATCCTGTTTATTAATAGTTAACACTGTCAAAAACAGCACCTCTTTAAATGTTGCCTCTTTATTGTCACCTCCACAATGCTAGAGCAGAAGCAATAAAAGCATATGACGGCGATAGACACAAGCCATTAGACGCGAACAAGACAATTTCACAAAATTCTGCTTTCCATTCGACTGGAGAAAGAAACATTACAATTTTCATGTCAAGACCAAATGTTAATTATTTTTTTTGTATTTACTAATCACTTTGAAAAAAGGAAATGGAAAGCACAAAGTTGCTCATGCATACAATGTCTTCAATAGTACATGCAAATTATGTCGATGGAGGCTTTTCTGGCAACATACTGTTGGAACAGGAAGTCAATGCAGATTAGAACACACACACAAGGACGCAGACACACACACACACAAGGACGCAGACACACACACAGGTGCGAGCTGAAGGACACTGAACAAAAAGCCACAGTCACCATAGCAGCAGCACACAAAAGGCCTAGAGCAAAAAAAAGGCGACTTACAGACTCTCCCACTCTCTAGAAGGAGGAAAATGGGACAGAACAACAGAAATAGGCTTAGATGCTTCCTACATCAGCTCTCTCCACCACAACACCTGCTTCCAACTGTCCCAAACGGTTCGTACTGTCGACCGAAAAACCCAAAGGAAGTGACGTAGAAACCGTTTGAGTTTTTGGGAAAAAGTAGCCTCCATTTCTTCCCGTCCTGTGAGACGATGTGCTTTACGATGACTTGGTTTAATGATAAAACTTTAGACGCCAATGTGAGTGGACTGGGACACACCTATAGGAAGTCCACACACTGATAGTATGGATCACAGACTGTATATAAAGATGGACGACATGACAGATTCCCCCCGAAAGTGAAGCCCAAACATCTCAGTCGCCCCCTGGTGGCTAGCTGCAGTATTGCTTAGAAACCCATTTTTTTCCTGAGAAGTTTAAATGAGATATGTGATGCTATAAAATGAGGTTCGAAAGCTGTTCTGAGTGAAGTTGTCGGGCAGTCGGAGGCTCAGGAATTATACGTAGAGTAGGAGCATTGAGAGGAGACGCAACTTTAACTTTTCACAACGGTGATTGTCTGTCTGTATATAAAGATCTTTATAGGAATGTCGGTTTATAAAGCTCTTAATGTACAGACTTTGGTCTGACTTCATTTCCACTGACAGTAAGGCTAGCAAGCGCCGTCTGACCTTCGTGTGTTCATGTCAGTTTCGGTAGACACGCAGATAACGTTTCCCGAAACACGAATCGTCTGTGAAATAAAATGTTTTAATTTGATCATAAATGTTTTCAAAGAGATATTACAGCCAAAGAGCCACGTGGTGCTAATGTCAGTTAAGTACAGCAGCTAAGTGGCTAATGCTAACTTGCTGTGGCCGTGCTCACGCCTCGTTATTGGTTTGTGCGGGTGTATGGGCGGGACCTCGAAACCGCCGGCTCCGCCCCCGATCACTACCGAGGCTCCAAA
The DNA here is from genome assembly GCA_016806645.1 of Ophiodon elongatus. NCBI lineage: Eukaryota > Metazoa > Chordata > Actinopteri > Perciformes > Hexagrammidae > Ophiodon > Ophiodon elongatus. The sequence continues at coordinate 1,932,182 of JACSYO010000396.1, read as the reverse complement.
TGACGTCACCGGTGCAAGATGGCTTCATCTTTGTGCAGTGGGAGGAAGCGGTCCATCTCTATACACAGTCTATGGTGTGGACAGTATGGGGATGAGAGGGTGTTAGTCCGAACAGCAACACGGTGTGCATGATCTGCGTGGTCTGGCCATGCACGAGGACTGAAATGGCTGGAAGTGCACGCGCACACCAAATGCAGCCTGAATGCACACGCCATGCAAAAGGTCGTCCCATTTCACCCATGTCAGGCTCACTACTACTACTAAATGTACACATGCTGTCCCCCTGCAGGAGGCGTTGGCACCATCCTGAACTATTGGCAGTACTCTGTGTTGTGGTTTACTCGTCAGACCCTTCTTATATTTCATGTATTTTGACGTTTCAAATCTTGTTCAAAATGGTGCAAATGTCTCTCTCAGGCCCATGCCATAACATCGTGTTTTGTACCACAGTGATAGTATTTATCAGCAGCATAAACAGTAGGCTCCTTAAAGCTACACACCTAGTAGGAAAAACGTTCACTTTCCCTCCTTTTTTTAGCCCCGAGCTACAAATGGTGTTCAAACAGAACGTGTACTTACGGTTTCATGTTGAACAGGTCGCGCACGGCCACGTTGGCGTTGCACTCGCGGTTGCGGTTCCGCTCCATGAAGAGCTTGTCCTTGGTCCAGGTCATGTGCACCCGGTCGGGCCCGGCCTCGGCCTTGTCGTTTATCGTGGCGTGAGACGCCGTGTTTCTGTCATGGATGAGCTGGGCCTGGAGCGGAGGGAGAGGGAAGGGTGAGGAAGTGGAGTGTCAACCGGGAGATGCTCCAGTGGAGGGACGAGATTAAACACGAGAAGACAGGAGACAGCTAAACTCTAAGGAGTGAATGTAAAATGAAACGATGACAGGGAGGAAGTCCAAGATAATCCCAGAAAGACAAAAGAACTGATGGAGGGAAATAGACGAGAAAAATAGAGGTGAATAGATGATGCAAAAAAAGAAAAGCAAACCGGGATCAAGGAAGAACTCCTTCTACAAGTTTTTAAAAAGGTGGGTGAAACCATACTAGAGAATAATACAAACCTGTTTACAACACACATGGACCATAATCTAGATCACATCTAGGATGCTTATCTGGGGCAGACTGAAGGTCCCGGCAAGGGTTGAAACACAGCATTCATGGGTGACTGACAAGAACAGAGCAGTGGTGGTGAAAATGAACCAGACCAGGAAGGTAAAGTATGACCTAGCGTTTAAATCAGATACAGGTCTCCAAAAATTATTACACATTACTCAAAGTATGGACCCTAACACAGCCTACAGTGCAGGGATAATACAGCACAGCAGAGTGGGATTTACTACATTATCATTAGAATAAAGTGCAATCTGTTGTCATTACATTTGACAACAACTCTTATTGCTTATACTCTTAATGTCAAGAGTTATATAACCACAGCCAGAGACAATAAATGGTGGGGTTATTATTATCTGCCAACACCTAGATAAGGATTATGGTCGCTGTGCTCCTCGGTACCAGTTCCTGTTTGTTTTATCAAGACACATTTATCAAAGGCAGCGTTGGTAAAACAGCAGGCTGACTACGTAACATATTTAGGCTATGTGGTAAACAACATGCACAGTCTGGTTTTTGAAGGATGCGTGTTTAGTTTCTGGAAACATAAACCTGCTACGTCAGTGTTACAGGTGAGAGGGAGGCAGGAGGGGTGGGAGATGACTGGGATTAAGCTAAAAAGAGAGTACAGTATTGTCAAGTCAGAATGATGAGTATTAATCACTCCTGGTCTACAACCTGGATAGTAGCCCTGTGTGGCTGTAATGCTCAATAATAATAAAAACACTATGTTGAGGTTTCCGAGACAATACTGTCCACTCGTTCCACTCACGCTTGTTGAGGAGGTGGGGATGAGGTGGGGTTATGGGGGTGATGGGCGGCAGTTTCAAGGTGCAATGGGCTGGTGTTCACAAAGCAGCTCTCAGTGACTATACAGTTAGTGGCGCTACAGTCGGGGCACAGACTGGACCTGAATTGTCAGATGTACAAGGTGGAAGCCAGCTTCTCTTTCTCTATTCGTCAGCAACCTTATGGCCCTTTTTAGACTTCACAATGACTGACTGGGACGTCACACTGGTCCCTTTTCTACGTGGACCAACTGGTTTTGGCCCGACGGGAGCCACAGGGGAGCAGCTTAAGCTGTGATGTAACACGGTAACTCATCATCTAAGTACCCTGAACTAGGGCCAGGATATGGTATGCATATGAGCTGACGCTATAGATAAGACCACAGATGACCAAAAAATACAATGGATTATCCAGAGAGGAAAACATGTTCCTCTACTTCTAGCTCCACACGTTTTAATGGCGCTAGAGAAATGCCTTACCGGGAATAAAATCATTTGCACGTTTTTCCACTTAACAAAAAACAACTTTTATCATGAAACACAATTCACTGATTACTACTGTCTGGGTTACACTTCTCATTTCAAAGGCCAGCCTTGATATAATTTAATAACTGCACCTCCAGTTAGACTGGAAATGCATTTCCTATGGCACACAGCAGTATTACTACTCCTCCGTGCTTCCTTCCCATCTGTGGATTGATTAGACTGTGCATCATACTAGAGTGCGTGATGTGATCTATTTTTCACACCTGCTAAATATGGGGGTCAAATTTGAGTCCAGATTTTAAAACCATGATGATGGTAAAAATCATTAGAGCAGTCAAAGGACAGGCGATGACTGCAGCCAAAGATCCAGCTTTGTGAAGACGGGTTTGTGTGTCTAATAGCGAGGGACTAGTGGGTTGACAACATCGGCTACCTCGTCCTCCTGAGTGTCCTCCGTCGTGGAGGACGGCCGGCTGCGGGTCGTGCTCGGGGCGGCGCCCGGGTTCTTCCTCCGGATCGAGTTACGTGACTCGTCAGTGATACTTTGAATCTGAGCGACGCGGCCCAGAGAGGCGATGGCAGGTGAACAAGGAGAGGGGGCCAATTGTCATGTAATGCAGTGGTAGGCCAGATTTACTACAACACTGATTCAACTATGTGGTTATTTATGGAAATGACATACAGTAGAATCTGATCTGTGTGATATCGAAGCAACTCAGATGTGATGATTACACTTGCAAACAATATTCAGTAACAATAAATGCCATCTGCTTGAAGATGTTCATGATATAATGCTATTAGTATCTTATCTAATTTGCTTGTGTTGAACTGGACTGCGTTACCTCTCTCTCCCTCTCAGTCCTGGAGAGCTGCATCTGTTTCAGCATCTGAGACCTCTGCTCCATCACCAGCGTCTTCTCATAGGTGAAGGCCGAGATGTCGTTATCGTGCTGCGCGGGAGAGGACAGAAACAAAGTCATCTACAATCTGGAGCGGACTCTTGAAGTAGCTTAAGTCTACGCTGGCCCGCCCGCATACACGCACACAAGAGGCGAGGAGACGCTGAGCGCAGATGCCAATGCGAGGTGTAAAATAAAAACACATTTCCACCATAAAATTGGTGCATAAAACTTTGCTTAAAAAAAAACCTCAAAATGTCTGTAGTAGGCACATCTTAGGGTCGGAATAATGAGCCCTTTAAATAGCAGGAAAATACTGCGTCACTGACTTTAGACCAGGTTTTTGATGGTCAATGGCACAATCGCCCCCTGCTGCCTCAAGATAGCAATGCACCAACAATGCGCCTGACCACATCTCATCTTTTAGACCTACACACCCATGGGCGCACAGACTGCCGTGAGTACATTTGCTACTTACACGTGGCGCCGTGTGTAAGACAGGGCCCCAACTCTCAATCAGCAGTTTGTTCATTTTGTTTATCTAACAGGTTTGTCTTACTGCTTGGCAACCAAACTTAAAAGTAAAGTCCCAGATTTTAAATTAATCATCACCATCTATTTACTGATGGGTGATGGGTGAGGGTTGTCTAACAGTTCTTCCAGATTTGCAAACCAAAAATATTTCTTTATAAAGCATTCGTGGGTGAAACGTCCTGGCCCTTTAAAACTAAAAAGATGTCCCCATTAAGAGTACAAATGAGGTTCTGGCACTGTTCAGCACTATGTGACAAACTCAAGTACCCTAGTACTAAAACTGAACGTAGCTGATAGAGAAACAGAGTTTTTCTTGTTTTTAACCTCAGAACTTAATAAAGCTGTGATAGAGATTTGTGTTGCAAAAACATATGAAGCCGCTGCGTCAGAGGACTTTGGGCCTGATTCCAATGTAGTGATGCAATGCAGTGTGCTATTCTATCATGCAAAGTCTCACCATCTCCACCACTTCCACTTCTGCATTGAGTCGCAGGTGGTAGAGGAACATCTGGAGATCCTTCTTCATTTGGATGCTGTTGTCGTCCATCTGGGCCACGGTGAAGATGCGCATCTTACACTTCCTCCACACCTGGACCACCGAAAGACACCGTTGTTATGGAAGAAGGCGGACAGGGAAAAGCAAGACCGCCAGTCGGAAGGGGGAGATGGATGGATTAGAGGGTGTCAAATAGGGAGAATTAGAAAATGGAGTGTGAAAGAAGGATTCTGGGCGAGAGTACGAAGACAGGAATGAAAAACCGACCTTGTGCTGTCGCAGCAGGAAGGGCAGCAGCATCAGCATGCCTCCATCGTGAACCACCCACCACACGTCGATGGTGCCCTCCCCCAAGCGGTCCAGGTTGGTGGGGAAGCTGTCCACATTCTTAGCCACGAGCAAGGCATGGTGAGCTGCTGTGGACTCCCGCACCGTCTCTGGATGGACAGAGGGAGGGAGAGGGGGAGCGATGCAATGTAAGATGCATCATCATTACTTCCCATGCATTTTCTCAATCACTTTGGATGACATTTTGTGTAATTGTCCACAATACTCATCTGATTAATGAGTTTCTCTACCTACATATGTATTCCAATTTATTTTTGAACGGTCTGATGCTCAGTACCTATGAAGTTCTTCCACGACTGCGGGTCGTTGGCCTGCCTCCAGGTGCCGGGCCAGGCCATGAGGACCGTGTTGTGCTTCATGCCTCCCAGCCCCGCGGACTGGATGAGGTGGGAGACGCCGTCCCGGAGGTTTGAAGACACCACGACGTGGCAGAAACCCTTTGTTCGCTCTTCTGACATGGCGGACTTGATGTTCTGGACAGACAAAGACAGGATAACAGAAAACAATTACCATTCAGCACTCATTAGTATCCATTCAGGACTAGTTATGAAGACAATGCCCATGAATACAGCAGTCTGTGTAATCTGGAATTTCAGCTTCTGCACAGGATGCTTTTGCAGGAAAAATATTTCACTGATTAAAAATGCTTTTGAGGACATAGTCTAATCAATTGCACAAAATAATAAATAAAAAGGCCAACTCAGTTTGGCCAGTAGATGGCAGAATTCACCTGCAGTCCGGGTGTAAAATGTAGCACAGACTTGCTCGTGGGTCCAACAATTGTAAACACAAACCGAAAGGAACCGTACCATTTCATTGATTTGGACTGTAATGCTCAGCAATGAATGAGCAGATAATAAATGAAGTAGTATAAAACACAATTGGTGTTTTATCAGAAACTTTGGGTTGAGTGCAGAGTAAATGATAAGAAACTGCCTTTGCATTTTCTTCTGCTTATGTATGCTGGCGTGCACATCTCCAACATACCTGTTCAGCCTTCCTGGCCTCTGTATCTTTGGTGAGATAGGTCCCCTCTAAAACATTCCCCACTATGGTGAGGCCTTTCCCTGCCTTCAGCTGAGTGGTGAGGGACAGCAGGCGGGGGTGTTTGACTCCTTGATCCGAGTCAAGATTCAGGAGCACCAGCAACTGAGGCCTGGAGACATCGAGAGAGAGAGAAAAGGGAAGTCAGATTTACCCATCATAAGTTAATACAACTGCCTCGTAAAGTTACAGCGCTGTGAAAAGCACATTACTGCTGACTATACAGGGAGACCTTTGACATGAGAGGGGCAACTGTTAGCACAGTTACCTTCAATGAGAACCAATTGTATAATTGGAAACATCACATCCCTAACAATACACACTGAGCGTGCCAAGAAAATAGATGAAACTGGTTTGGTGTTTTGGACAGGCAGTCTGCAAAGTCAGCCAGTGTGGTCCTTCAGTACAGTATAAAGACTCAACCTCCTTTGTCAGATTAGGACCAAGAGATTACTCAAATTCACCCTCTGTGTCTATTCCTGTCTCTCTTTTGTCCACAGTAACGGTGACAGGTGGCATTATGTCAACTGTGACCACACACACGTCCCTGTACTCCTATCTTTGTGAGGACTCCTGCTGACATAATGCATTCCCGAGTCCCTTACCCTCAGTTTAACCATCGCTAAATGCAAAACCCCAACCCTTACCCTAACAACAATCTCAGAACCAATTAGCTATTGGTCTGATGGCAATTTAGCCTCTGGGCACAATGGACAATATTTCTGGGGTAGCGGTGTAGCCAGCAGATATCCAGGTCAAGGTTTCCTCCTCCTTGCGCCATTTATTGTTTGCAGCCTGATGAGCAATTTGAGACGCAATAATGGAGATTGAGTTGAGAGATGGCGTGTACGACCAGATTGTAGGCAAGTAGGAAGCTCATTTTAAACCAATGAAAAGTAGTCATCATTGTCAGACGATAGCTGGCGAGTTCCCAGACTGCATTTTGGCCAATTCGTTCCGCCTCTTTTGCTCTCCACATGGACTGCATTCAACCAAAGCCTGCTCAAACCTGATTGTAGCCCCAGTGGTATTGACCAAACGGAAACCAAAATGCTTCTGATACCAAAATCTTGTCCCGTTGCCTTCAGATTCTGTATTCATATGCAGATATCTGTTTAAAGAGATCCCCCTAACCTAAAGTCTTAACATTCAAACAGGCCAACTCACAATCAAAAAAATGTCTTCACTCTGTTGGTTTAAAAACTTGTTTCGGTCCTCATTATGTAGCAAGCACAAAGACCCAAACACACACACAAACACAAACACATGCACTGTACCTCCAGTTCTTAGTGTGTGGTGGAGCCTCCTCGAGGCGAATGAGGGCGTAGCGTGCTGCATTGAGTGACAGGCCACGGATGCCGTCTCCCCACTCCTTCTCTGCCCTGCAGCCAACAAATGATTGACCAAGAATTATTAACACGAACAAGCAGCAACAAAATGACAACACACACAGAATGTTAAAAACCAAAGCCAGTGGATCTATTTCAACAGTTTTAATGACTTATTGTGTGCAGTTTTAGTCCAATTCCTTTGGATCTGTGAGAAGATATAGCAAGTACCCTTTTGTTGACCTCAGCAGGCCTGAAAGTAACAGCTACATTTAGTATAATTCAAGAGGCCTTCTGTTAAGTTACATTTTAAGATTGAAAGATCTTATTCTGAAGGATCACACTGGCTGAGAGAAAACATTCTTTGCTTATTTTAGAATGATCCTTAAATTTGTTCAAAAAATGAAGGGAATCTTGTTGAATCCATGTTTTTTTTTCTTTTAGAGTAGCTCAGATACATTAGGAATTTAAAGCTGTATGTCTTGCCTGGTAAAAGTGTAGTTATAGCAATAAATGTCAAGATGTCTGATCAATTACAAGTATCAATTGATATTCTGTATATAATGTGTACATTTTGTACATTCAGTCTATTTTCTGTTCGCAGTTTCCCAGCCTATTCTATCCTATTTGAATGTATTTCCTTGTCAAGAATGTAATGAAAATGCAAACAGTTCTTACCCTCTGTATTCGATGTATTTGTAGATGCAGGTAGCGATGGCCATGGCCACAATAGCATAATACCAGGAGCAGATGAACATGAGAGCAAGACACAAGCTCATCCCCAGGAAGGACAGAGCCCTGCAGAAGAAAACACCGTTTTACAACTCCAGTAACTACGTTTACAGAAAAAGGAACTAGTTCAGAATGGACAGCTAGGGTGGTGCTGTAGGGCTGAACTGATCTCAGTTCAGCCCTACAGCACACAAACCCCACAGAACAAACTTCATAAGGAAAGACTCAGTCATCTCAGCAGGAGGTCCCTGACAGGTTGTCATTTTCATTATTTATGTCATTTTCTGCCACTAGGGGGTGTCTCAATTAAAACAATAAGAAAAGACTTTGGTATAGACGAGAAGTAGCGTGGGATCATGGAAGTTGTTGCCTTCACCACCACTGCAGTCATTGTAGTCAGTTTCTACCGGTTAGGATTCCTTCATTGTTTGTCATTAAGGAGGTTTTTACCAGAGGTCTCCTATCCAGAACAACAACTGGTGATTAAAAACACAAAAATAAAGCACTTTCACGTTTAAAAATCTGTGCTTCTGCAACGCTGTTAGGCAGGCAAAGGAGGTCCTGGAGGGCCTGTGAGCGGAGCTGCTGCGAACGTTTTCTCAGCTTGTTTCTCTGATAACTTAAGATCCAGAAATGTGATTACTCAGTCCTTCATCTGGTTACAAAAGACCGAGATCTAAAAAGTGTATCTTAAAAATGTGGTGTAAAACTAGATAAAAACTAAATTTATAGCTTCTGTAAGACAACCACAACGCTTATGGAAGAGCAAAGACGATATGACGCCATTGATAGGCGTCAAATCAAACAAACAGTTACCTTAATTAAAATCAAAATTATTGGAAACATTTGGGATAATGTAAGTACATAATAAAATAAATAAAAAGTCTTGTTGCTTTTAGACATTATAATGCTGAAAAGTTATATATTATACCTTTGAAAAAGCCTGACAACCTCAGATGAACCTCAGTGACTTAATAAATAATAACTTTGATAGTAATTACAACTTTTAATAATAATTTAATAACAATATCCTATATATATTCTTTCACTGTGAGAAAGTAAATGTAGACTGGATGAATGAATAATTCATCACCCACCAGTGGTAGTATTTGAAGCGTGGCCTCCAGTTGGGCGTCCGCAGCAGGGTCTGAAGTGCACAGGCCAGGTTGACAAACAAGTAGCACATGAGGAAAAACCTGTGGGAGGAAGACATGCACTCATCATCTAAATCTCCACTTTAAGACCCACTGTAGTCAAATACTTGAGGGATCATAAGACTTTTCTCTGCTGCTCTGGCTTTATGCAGAGAGAGGATGTAATATGTCTCTGCACACAGATACTGACATGGAGAGGATTGGGGCCACGGCGTCCAGGGAGGCGATGAGGATACCGATCTCACAGATCCCAGCGGTCAACAGCAGAGCCCAGGTGGGTTCTCCGTTAGCTTTCCCATGACCGAACACCTAAAACACACACAGTCGGGTATGAAATTAAAGATAAAAGCACAATGAGGCTGAGGACGGCTTTGAATGAATTTGTGTTGACTGTGTGCGTCTGACCTGCAGGAAAGGTACGATGCCGTCTCGTGCGATGGCCTGCAGCAGGCGGGGGGCGCCGGTCAAACTTTGTAGCCCCGCCCCGCAGCAGGAGAAGAACGAGCCAATCACAATAACCCAAGGTGAGGGCCATGATAGCGTGCCTATGACGAGGTTCCCCTTGACTGCATCACCAAATCTGCAATGAAAAACAATAATTTACACTAATTGGATCATACGTCTGTATTCAGCCATATATCATGTCGGTACGTTACCAGCTATTTCAAATAGTTAATTTCTATTCACTTTAAAAAGGAAATACTGTGATATTCTTCTTTTTCAACAATTCCTATGAGAAGATCCAAACCAATAATAAATGTATCTTAGTAGCAAGTATTGTGGGTGCATTTGTGCGTCCATAAGAGCATGTTTTACAGGACTAAAAAGTGTTTTAACAACTATAATGTTTTACAACACATCAATTATACATTTCAAATCAATGAATGCCTTGAGTTAAAACATGTAGAACGTGCGGTAAAAATTAAAAAATATAATAAAAAATTGTCAACTCATGACAGATCAAGATGAGGCAATGAATTTAGTTTACATAAATAATATTTTCAAATAGAGAAAAAAGACCTTGTGTGTCATTGATTTGCATGTTTTCTGTGTTACAATGGATAAAGCTGGTGTTATTCTTTCTTTTGGTTTCTTTTTTCATCAAATCCCTTAAAAAGACCAAAAGCAACCGTGCTTTAGTCCATCTGTAAAAACTTTACAATCTACCCAGCCAGTCTGTGGTGCTCAGCCCAAAGCTTGTTCACCCCTATCGACATCGATCTTAGAAAACTGGTCACACATAGATACTTTCAATGTTAAAAAGGCCTATATTCCCATATTTCTGCGTCTACAATTTTTTTGACTTGTCCAGTATAGCTGCTAAAACGGGTTATCCACAACAATAACTAAATCAAAATAAACTAAACTGTTCATGGTAATGAAGGAACATGTCAGCCAGTGCAACAGTGTGGCTCACTGACGTGTTTTCATTATTTTTTTTGACAACAATGGAGCTCTATTAACAGCGTCAAATTACTTCAGAGGTTCAACAGTACTTCTCAGGAGAAAAGTGTGTGTGTGATGGTACAGTGGTCCATTCACATCACATGAACGCAAAATATTTGCGAGGAGAACATCAAATCTGAGCCTCTTGTGATTAGGGCACTTAGCGACTACATAATGATATCCATCTGCCCTAAAGATACTAAAAGAGAAGAGGGGAACAAAACCCAAATTATAGAATGTGGACCGTTTTTCTTCAGATACCTTTTTTTCTTTATTGTCTTTTATACTTTATAGATATTCTCTTACTTGTCTCGAAGCAGAACTCCCTCAATGGAGGCACCGAACAGAACCACGCAGGTGACGTCTGGAAAGCACTGTTCAGGAGAGTACATTTAACCCATGGGCAGAGTCTTCTCCCTCTCATGTTGCTGTAAAGTTATCCACACTACCCACAATCCTACAGGTGGTACCTGCTCTGTTGTATTAGACCTCGAGCAGGCTTTGAATCTCATTCCAATGGCATTCCTGCCAACAACCTATAAACCTGGCAGCTATTTCTGGCAACTGAAGTTGTGATTCACAAGCTCCATACGAAGCCCTTTAAGGCCAAGCTGATTAAGCTCGAAGAACTTTTTTAAACTTACAGTTGTGACAAGACTTTCTGATATTAGTGTCACGTTAAAGGTTAAAGGTTAAAGGATACAGATGAAGGAGGTAGTGGCGATAGCCAAGATGGTCCCGATGGGGATGGACTTCTGGGCATCCCGCAAGTCACCTGACCGGTTTGAACCAGCCATGATACCTTAAGAGGGGGGGAGGGGTCACAACAGAAAATCTTTAAAAATTAAACAAAACGCGTCAATTTCGAACACAATGTGAGTGGGTGTGCCGTAGTCTCACCGGTGACGGATGGGAAGTAGATGCCAACCATCAGCGTGAAGAAGGTGGTGATATCGTTGAAGACATAGGGCAAGTACTTGTCCTGGGCAGAGTCACCTCCCTCCACTGAGTCCAGCTTCTTGTCATCTACCAACTTCCCCAGAGGGCCATACAGTGACCACATGTTTTCTACAAGAGACAGGAGGCAGCAGTCAAGCGACAGGTTGTGTGTCAAAAAGCAGACTATGGCCATGCTTGTGCCATGATAGCCTTAATAAAGTGGAACAGTGGGGGCGGAATAAACCATGCCACTCCTTGGCTGACCTAACCAGAGGAATAGAGCGTAATCCAACATGTCACAAATACCAGGGCTGTAGCAAATGTTTTATGATGTCATTATCCTAGAAAGAAACAGAATCCTTGAACAAAATCCTTAATTTGAATAGGGATTCATCGGGTTAACTCTGTTTATTTATTTAAATCAATGATCGATGAATATAACTTAGCAAACAGTTTTTTGATTGCAGTGAACATTTAGTTTTTGAAAGGCTAAACGCCAACAAATATGGATTGAAGCAGAATATTTCGTGAGATAAAAACATGCTGTGAATTTCTGAAAAGACTACATCCACCTTATCTTTTAATAAACGTTGATCTTTGGACGTTACAACTCTCTGGAGTTATTGGGAACGTTTGGATAACACGAGTCATAAACAATGAAAGCCACCACTGGAATCTAAATGTACAAAGATTAAAATACTGATTATATTAGTGTAGCCTGGTCTTTATCTGCAACTGTGCAGAAATGCTGGGCAAAAAAAGAGAAAGAAAAATTGAAAAGGCGAATGTCTACGTTATGAATGAAGTTTTGAACTATTTGGTCCAGTCCTAACTAAAATGTATACATTATTAAATACTTGTATAGAACTGATAACATCAGATCCAGCATTAATCTGATATCAGGGTCCGTAGATTTAGAACACATGAATGGTCGGTGCCAAGTGAGCTTTGGTAGTCAAAGCAGGAGAGAGAGGCAAACTGACTACAGCTTATGATTCTATTCGTAAGAGCAGCAGTCCAAACGTCGACATAGAGAAAAGGTAAAAACGGATTTGAATTGGAAGGGGAAGAAAAATGTTTCCGAGAAAGAGGATGATGATATGGTTAAGGCATAGCTATTTGAGAGACTGGGAGGAATAAAATAAGAAATATAAAAAAGCAAATGGAGATGAGAGAAATCAGAGAGTATAGTAATCACATGGAATCAGTCAGCACCTGCACACGTTTCACCCAGAGGCTTCACAATACGGTTTAGAGTAGAACTAGTTTGTCGTCGCCAACAGTTCCATAAGATTGAGGAATGTTCTGAGTTTGCACTGAACTTAATGAAACCTTGCAGTCCATTGTGGAGGAGATTCCTGTTGAGATGGAGTATTTAACAAACATCGGCCAAGCCACTACACTTATCTTTTTCATCATAATTTCAAAGGGAAATTCGGCTGGTCTGAACTCATTCTGGTTAACTTGGACAAGTTGGTTGTGCATTGGGGAAAGTTTTAAGGATTTGAGAAGAAATAGGTCAGGGCGCCTTTTTTAAAAATAATTTGCACCACATTTACACACTTGTACTAAAACCTCCAGAGGAAACAGAGGTTCCAACCTGAAATGACTCCGCTCCTCAGCCCGGGGATGCCCTGCACCTCGGTCACATTGTTGAGGAGAAAGTAGTCGTTGCAGGTGGCGTTGAGCTCAGGCCCGTTGCAGAACAGCTTCCACAGCTTGGTAGTGACCGTCACGTTGTCAATGATCTCCGTCTTGAGACAACTTTCGAAGTTTTGGTTCTGCAGAGTGCGATTCCCCAACATGCAAACACTGCGTAGAGGAACAGGACATTTTAAAACGACACGCTGATTAAACTATTCTGGACATTGGCTCACAAATCTAGTCCGATGCTATTTCTGCATCGCATGGGCCAATGCAACATCGGAGGTTATCGTTTGGACTCACGGGAAGTCCGGAGGCTCAAAGATGGTCTTGATGACTCCGGCATAGATGGAGAGGATGGAGAGAATGACGCAGGCGAGGAAGACCAGTGCGAGCTTGTTGACATACTTCACGCCGACGAAGACGACCACGGACATCAGCGCTAGGCAGCACGTGCCGTAAACGCGCATGTTGTTCAGCAGGGCCTCCACCTCGTCCTCCTTTTTCTCCGCCATGAAGATGGCTGCTTTAGGCACAATGTAGGTCTGTATGGGGAAAGGGAAAAAAAAGACGTAGGTGGTAGAGATACAGTGGAGGATGGCCGCTTTGTTGAAGAAGTCAACGCACGGTATTCACTCACCAGCAGGATCTCTATAGTACCAAGGATGTACATGGAGCCAGCGAAGGTCGTGCCCAGGTAGAAACAGAGACCTACCGCTCCGCCGAACTCTGGGCCCAGAGATCTGGAAATCATGTAGTAGGAGCCTCCAGCTGGGAGAAAGAGAGGGGAGCATAGTGGGAGTGAGCTTTATGAGAGAAAGGGCACTTCTTTGATATTTCTGGGGTTACCCTGTATATCTGGGCCAAGATTTCCTTTTCAGAGTGCTGCTCATTGTTTACAGTCCGATGAGCATCTTGAGATGCGAGACTGGAGTTGAGACGACGCGTACGATCGGGTTCTTTCACAGGTTGCCAGTTTACACGCTAATTTGAAACCAATAAGAAGGTAAATCTTCATCAGACAATAGCCAATGGGTTCCCAGATTGCGTTTCAGCCAATACGTTCAGCCTCTTTTGCGCTCCACACAGACTGTTTACCTGCATTCAACCAAGGCCTGCTCGAATGTGATTGGTCAATATTACTCCGACTACAAACGAAAAAGCAGAATGCTTCTGATACCAATGAATGCAGAATTTGTTTATAGAGATTAGTTTTCAGGAACTAAGACATGTTCTAATACATCTATGGATGCACTAAACAAGGGACATTGTTGTCAAGGTTTTGATCAAGCCCTGGGACCAACAATATCTGCTATCCGTTACCATAAACCAGAGGAGGAAGGAGAAGTTGGGTTCTATGTGATAAAATATCCTATAAAATAAGTCTATTTAGCAACCATTCAAATAGCAACACTACAGTTGCAGCTTGAGCACATCAGCCTATTCCTATTACTCCACTTTATCCTCATTAAAAAAAAAGAAATTGCTGAGACAAATCTTATCTCTTAATAATTTCTTAAGTTTGTGTATGTCCGAGTACCAAAGCGTCTTACCTGGCACAACCCCATTGGTAGCGATTGCACTCATGGATATGGCCGTCAGCATGGTCTGTTGACAGAGGACAGTAAAGAACAAAGACATCAGAAGACCTTACACACTTAGTTCCCTAGAAATGTGACTTATTTAGTCAGTTTATATTCAATGATGCACTGTAACGAGGCAGCTCGTGATGCTGTTATCACACATTCAAAACCAAGTATGAAAATAATAAATAAAACCCTCCTTGGTCATTTTTTATGCCCACCTAACAATTCTTTAATAAATCAAATAAAACTAATTTTCCATACAAAAGGAAACTTGGAGGCCTTAGTCTGGCATTAAATCCAGTTAAAATACTTCTTAGGGGCTTTTGCACTAATCTCTCAGATTGGTAACGGATACAAGCTTTTCTGTAAAATCATTCCGTGTAGTCCTTGTGATGGAGGGTATTTACATCCGCCTGTTACCTAACAGCGAGAGAGGGCAGAGCAGAGAGGAGGGCGAGATAAGAGGCACAAAGAAGAGAAAAGAGAGAAAGACGTGATGAAACTTAAAGGGTGCAAGAAAGAGGGAGAGGAGAAAGCATGAAGGTGAGAGAATAGAAGACAAAAGAAAAGAAAAGAAAAGAGGAGGAGGAGGAGGAGGGGGGGGGAGCAGGGACAAGGACAAGGACACGACCAAGATAAACCTTGTACCGGGCGTCCAGTTTAAAGTGGCAGACGATCTGGAGGAAAGCCAATTAGCTGACAAGTTTAAACTTCCGCTTCCCCTGAAACCTAAAGCAGCTATACACGAGCTTCTCTTGAGTCAGTGACATCAAAGGGAAGTGTGGAAAATCACATCCTCGATGTTGGAAAATAACCACACAATTCCCATGTGGACACATGTGGGCTTCCAGAAGAAATCCAACCAGAGCCCAGTCAGACCCAAACAAGGTCCAACGACTGCTTTAACATCATTGTGATCCATGGAGCTCAAAGTTAACCAATACATCACTGGCAGTACAAGTCATCACTTAAAAAAAAACTAAAAACTAAAGTAATTTGCTTCTGGCGTCTCATATTTCTTTAATGATCCACATTATGAAGTGAGCCAAACCGACAATCAAACTGCTTGACGTTTCTGACTAAATAGCTCCACATGTGAACATGTGGGGATAGCCAATAGTGCTTTCCTACAATAATGAATCTAATGTCGTTAGTAGTGTGGTTAGGGTAAATATGTCCAGGCAACTGTATCACTCATAAATAATGCCGCCATAGAGACAAAGCTCTTTTACTTAAATCCAACATCCAATGTCCAAAATCTGTCTTCTACCATGTTAACATTACAGGATGGAGATATAATAACAGAGAGTGAGCAATAGTAAGGTGACTGCAATCATTAGAAATAATAATAATAATAAATAACAGTCTTGAGACAAATAACATACTGCACTGATTTAATGAATAAACATTAATGCTATTTATTCATAAAATAAATAAATGTGGCCCAAAACTCATCTTTCGTCAAAATTCTTTATTTTAAAATCATTATTGACATGGTAACTCGATTTAGGCCCATTAACTAAATCAACTTGGCACAAGGATTGACACCAGGTCATGTGACAGATTTATCAGATATTTCACTGCATTTAATAGCTGCAACTGTATTTTAGTTGTATATGTATGTGTTTCAAGGATTTGAGGGTATTCAGGGCTCAGCCTGGACCTCTGTAGAGTGGTTCGAGAGATATAGACCACTCTCCACTAACACTTTATTTTTTTTAAACAAGCTCTATTAGTCTATTTTTATGCTTTTTTGGCACTTTATTTACATTAAAAATAAAAAAATAAAAAAAAACCATTGTAAATCGATATATTTTAATTGTGAATTGGAAAATGGTCACCGACTTGCTGTATACATGCGTTTGAGCAATACACAGCCCAGGCTAATCATGACGTGATGTGCTGTGTACTGGGCTAATGAACAAGTGCGTCTGTACTCTTGTGTTAGCGTGAGACCTGGTCTCATAAGATCCATCCTGACTCTGAGCTTCTTTGTTGTCATCAGTGAAAAATGGAAGGATTACTGAATCATGAGTGAATAATAAGAGAGTATGAAAACAAAAAAAGTGCACAGTAAATCATTACTGGTCTCCACTGAAGTCAATCACCTTTTCAAGTTATTTTTAGACATTTCTGGTGTTGGGTCTAGAGCACACAAAACCTGACCTATAAACAGGTAGCTGATGTGGAACCATCAGTGCAAAGTCAGATGCGGCCTAAGCAGAGAAAATGAACATTAATCTGTTTGACTAAGCTCGGCTCTCTTCTTATGTAACAGCAGCGACTCAGTGGAGGGTCAACCCGCCCAGCACACTTCAGCTAGATTGTAACAAATGAAAATGGAGTCCACATCTTTCTGTCCACAAAACTGTTGTTACAGCGACACAATCCAATATTAATTCACGGCGCTACGGACGCAGTTAATGGGTTACATTTTTTCCATTCACAACACATAATTATTCTAAGAAATAAAAACAGAAATAGTTTAAATTCGTGGCTTTGACTGATTCTTTCAGTGACAAGAGAATGGAAATACATTTGGGATTTTAAATTCTTGACGTTGCATGGTCTGGATCGTGGTCACTTTGGCCCTATTGTAAGAGAACTTGATCGTGTCGCACTATTGGAGCCTTCCATTATGAGGCGAAAAGCATTCGACTGAGATAGTGCCCGAGGTTTTTCTTCTTGGTACTTTCCCTGATTAATCTGAAGTAATCCATTGTCTGCCTCGAGATTGGCAAATATAGCCACTGTGTGGGTGTGCATGTCGCTATGTTTCTGACACTTTGCTGATGGAGGGATTACACGTACCATTAGAGACTAGGAGCGTATGGGAAATGGAGTCACAGTGGCTAAATATAGGAGGGATCAGTGACCACTAAGTCAACCTGCCTGCCACTCATTTTGACGTCAGGCCAACGTTTTGTACCCGTCTGCCATTAAAAGTTGAGGTTGCATCTGCCCCCCCCCCCGTGTCACCAAAACACTCATGGACACATATTCACTCTGGTGTGCTAATGTATTCATAACGCATTAAAGAGCTGGATGTGTACATTAAGCACTGTGCATTCTTTCATCACCGTGCATGTCATTGCTCTAAATCCACTTAACATCCATGCCAGGAGTCACTCCAGCTCCTTGCAGTTTGTACCATCATCTAACAAAACAACGAGTGCAGCTGCAGATGTTGTGTTTTTTTTTTTTTTTTAAGATGTTCTTCAGAAGTATAGTCAGGGTAAGGAGAGGGTTGAGTACTCACACATGAACAGCACAAGCCGACGATAGCTAGGGACTCCAAGATACCGGCAGTTCCGACAATCCAGGTGAGTCGGAGAAACAGGATGACCCCCAGAATGTTCTGGAGGCACGGGAGGTAGACGCCCATGAAGGTCCCCATCTGAGGGCTCTGTAGAAGGGGTCGGGGTGCAAGGCGGGGGGAAGAATTTACAGCAATGTTATCAACAATAAGCAGCAAAAAATAAGGCAAGAGAAAGAAGAATAAAGACCTATAAAGCCCCCCCCATAAATAAAATCATGAAACCAAAATCAGTATGCAGAGTTGCAACAAAATGGAGAAAGCATGACTATTTAGTTTAATTATAAGTATTTTTGTTTTAGCTGACATAGTGGTGAAGAGCCTAATTCATTTTCCCATGCTTTAAATTTAGAAGCTGTTTGAATCATCTCTTTCATCGGGCAGCATCACACATGTGCAGGGAAATCCTGAGTCAAAGCAAAACGCCACCACTGTTGCAATATGAGGATCGGATCGCGCTTAATGTCCCCCAAAACATGTCGTCTTTCTGATGAAAAATTAGCTGACGTTGTTGATGTGTCACTTACATCTCAGTGACATAAACCACAACACTATCTAGGAACCAGCCACAGTACTTATGGAAAATCCGTCAATGCTTCCACCACAAAAGAAAGCATTCCTTGCGAGAAAACTGTAGTTTCGCAACAGCATGTAAAAAAGGCACAGGCAACGGGTTCTACTTTTCTAATAAAAAACACAAAAAGGTCCAATCGATCATCTCGTATTGACAAGCAGCCACCTTTTTAGCCATCTCTCTCCAAATGTACGGTGCGAGTAGTCCTTCTGGTCCAGACAAAGAGGGGCAAAGATGGTGTCGGCTTAATTCTTGACCAAGACGGCTCCTGCAAGCCGATGGGAGGTGCCCAAGGCCTCTTTCCATGCAGGGGACAGGATGGAGCAACTGGCATGGGACTGAAGCTGTGGTTACACAAGCATCTTTGTGCCGAATGGTAGTACTGTGGGTACTTTTCATTTTCCTTTTTTAAGAAACTCGCTGTTCTCTGACTCTCTGGGTCATCAGGTCCTTTTTAGTCAAACTAAACACTAGGCTTCATAGAGAGTAGCCTTTGTTGTTGCTCCACCATCATGCTTTCATTTTGTGTTGATTTTTGCAGTCCCTGTGGACAAATGCCAGAGTCCCTTTAGAAAAGCTCTCATTTTACTGCAGCAGGGTCTGACAGTCTGCCCCTCTCAGTTCTGGTTCTCCTGTGCCTCCCTCCCCTCCAGTGGGTCCAGCAATACGGCCTGGGTCTCCAGCAGCGTGATGTTGGTGTTGGCTCCCAGCAGGGACCGGCGAAGCAGAGAGGAGACGCTACTGCTGCCGCTGAGCTCTCCTCATCCCGCCGGAGCTCCGACTGGTCTCTGCTGGAGGACCCGCTGGAGTCTGAGCTGAAGGAGTTTCTTGTGAACCTCCATGATTTCATCTGATTTCACGCAGAATCCGACCCGGTGGCACCGATGATGAGCATTAAGAATAACTACATAGAAATAGTCAATCTTCTCTGTTATCGCCCTGTTTACTAATGTATGTCATAAAGAGGCATCAGGATTAAACGTAGACTGTTTCATAACAGTTAAAAGATTCTCACAGTAACTTTAAGGGTCCAATTATTCAGTTTTTACTTTCAAGCACAAAACCAATGACTGAAGCAAAACAAGCTTACTGACTGGATTTGTACTTAATCTCTTACAATATTTAACTTGCAAAACTGAATACTATGGTATTAAAAAATATCGGGATAACTATTTATTATAGTGACATAGTAACATTATTTTACAAGTTTAGATCTTTTTGCACTGATGAAGTGTCACAGTAAGCGTCCAAGGGTAAGCAGGGACACAAAAGGTGATCAGGTTTGCATTCTTCCAAGAAAGATTTGAATAAAACAATCATCGGGGCTTCATGGGTCAAGGTCAAGGTCAAGGTCCCCCCACCCCTCATTATGTAATGATAGTTCAGTGGGTTTAAAAGAACAACCGTTATTATGCAACTGCACAGAGCCTAACTGTTAACCTTGCAGCTCTGCTACAACCATTGTATTAAACAAGGCTCTCTGCTGTACCTTGACTTCTTTCTTCTTGGGCCCCTCATCATTATCAGCCTCCTCGTGCTCCTGGGCCCCCTGGGTGAGGTTGGTGTAGTTTGCCAGCTTATTGAGGAGGGACGACACCATGGGGTTGATTTCGATCTCATCCTGCAATAAGGGGAAAAAAAATTTAAATGTCAAGAGCAGGATCACAAACTTTATCAATCCTCACTCAGGATTCCTTTATTCCCAAACTCTTCCAGGGTCAAGGCAAACAGTACAATATTTAGTTAGCTGTTCAAAGCATCTTAGAATAGCATACTTTGGTCAGCTCCGTGCACAGAGTAGGGAAAACACAAGCCGCGGTGCCTAATTGATTCTTTAAGGCCAGTGACCACAGACTGGAAAGGTCTGCCAAATGGCAGAGCAAAGCACCTGGAAAGAGTTCAGCCGAGAGTTCTTGAAGGAGCGCACCGGCCTTTATGGCAAGTAAACTCTTTGATTGACGCATTGTTGAGCTAAGAAAAGATTCACCTCCTAGTTTATTTGCTTAGTTCACCGGAGCTAACCCTGATGCTTTAGAATAAAAAGTTGGTTCCAATTTAAAAATGCAGAAATAGTGCTTGCGGTGAATGTTTGCTTAAAAAGGGCATTGATGTATTTGCAGCTTCTACCCCAAAGGTTGGGGTTTCTCCTTTGTGGCCTATAACATGTTGCCAAAACGAATCACAATAGCTGCGTTTCCGTGTCATTGTCGAGCTAATTTTAAGATTTTTTGGGGAAAAAGGAATGCAAATTTTGTGCGTTTGCATGAGCTGGTTTGGAGCGACTCGGCTGCAGCGTAGTTTGCTCAGAAATTGGCGCTATAGGCTACGCAGGCTGCAAGTAAACCGAGTAGAAGAAGATGTAGACTTTGCGGACTGGAAACAAAACAAGTCGGCTTAAGTTCAACCTTTTTTACTCATCTATGAGAAAAAAAACGGAAAGAGGGCTTTGGGGAATTGTGTGAATTGAGCAGGTTTTAATTGTTCTTTCATGTCAGCTTATATTGGTCATGTTTCATGTTGTCAAGAGACAAAGACGAGGATTCACACGTTATGGGTATAGACTGTGGATAAAAAGTGGACGTAGTCGTCTAGATGTCACACATTGGTTTGTGGACTGCGATTTTGAAGCCTTGAGTTGGGCGCTTTGGCCATCGCCATTTTGGCCATTTGCAACCAATGAACGGAAGGGACCATATTTAGACTGTGGATGAATGACCGAGAGACGCCGTATACGGTTCTGGTAGCGGTAGAGACCTGTCAATCACAAGGTAGCCCCGCCCTAAATCGACCATAATTTACTCAATGAACATCATGCTGTATTGAAGAAGACTTGAAACTTGAGATTGAGACAAACTCATGTTTACAATGTTTACTGAGGGAATAAATCAGGAGAGAAGCAGAGTCATTTTCTATAGACTTCTATACAATCTGACTTCTTTTTGCAACCAGAGGAGTTGCCCCCTGCTGGTCGGTAGAGAGAATGCAAGTTTTAAGACACTTTCGCATTGGCTTCTCTCGGCAGAACAGGAGGTTGCCACCTGGTTACGGTAATAATCGAGAAGACGCCAACGGCAGAAACAGCTGACCAGTCATGTGAGTTAAATGTTGTCTCTCTCAGAATTAATTTGTTTCATTTAGCACATCAACTCTTTTTTTGACAAGTGAGTGCAAAATATTTTTCCACAATTAAGGAAGTTTCAAAATGTCACCGTTTCCATACAGCTCTTCTAATGCGACACTTTAAAATGCGAATGAAAATATGTGAACGTAAACACAGCTACTGTCATGTTTCATAACCCCCCCTCCCTGCCCCAAGATCAAGGGCTACATCCAGCGGATGATGAGACGGTTACCTCAAAGAGAGCCATGTTGGTGCCATCGTAGTTGTTGCCTTTGTCGTTGTCTGTGTTGTTGATGAAGGGACTGTTTTCCTTTGGGACGCCATCACCTGTGGAAACAGAACAGTTGTTACTTTAAAATAAATGAAGTATAAGTTTAACATGTCACGCGATCAAAACAAAATATGGGTGTTGGATGGCAAAGAAATACACCACGTTTCCAATGTCAGGTGTATTTGCAAGAACCAGCTTTCTCAGAAGAGAATGGTCTCATGTGTGCCGCTCCTTTCCTTGATCCACAATACCAACCAGCTATTGCACAGACAGTATGTCAGATGTTACCACGATAACACCTAAAAACAAATTATTTTGCGAGCCAACAATTCCGAAGGATTTTTTCCATTTTGAAAATGCCCCAAAACTACTTTGGAGTCTCTGCTTTGCTCTTATGTGCATCTAAGTTTTAATAATCTAAATCCCGATGAGGACTTCTCATAATATGCATTAATAATTCATACCTTAGCTTTGAAAAGGAAAATGGACTCACTATGTAACCACACACACACACGGCAAATGAATAAGTAGTTTAAAAACAAATGTAGTCATATAAGTATTTATTTGGGTTCTACTAAACATCTCACTAAAATAGAAGGAGTATCTGTTTTTCTCTGAAAATACAGATAATTTCCATGATTTATGCAACTTACTAGCATATCAAGATACACACTCTCTTAAAGACAGGTAACACTGATCAGTGCTGTGGTGCATAGCCGCCATATTTCTAGCTTTTGATGTGAAGGACAATTATTTTCTATTTCCAATTAAAAAGCCAAAATTGTCATGATAAAGATTATGTCACTTATATTCATGGAATATATGGATATATGGAGCACACCCTCTTCTCTGCTTCCTCTCCACTTTACCTACGACAACAGAAGTCACACAGTCGGCCGGCTTCACACGCAGCAGCCGAGCCGCCTTCAGAGACAACATTCTAGCACCAAACTGTGAACCGCGCTTGTCTCTTTGCTGCCGGGGCCCGGCAACCGTCGCGGCAACACGCTGAGCAAATGTTTTGAATGAACACACAGCCGGTGTGGGGGGCTAAGATACCAGACATGCTGCAGTCAAGTGCAAGTGTAAACAGTGAGGGATCTTCTATCCAGGCAAATGTGTGAGCTGAAAATTATGCGAGTATGTGGGCTTCCCTTCCTCCATCATATGAAAGATGGAAAAACTGATTGAAATCCTAAATGCATTCACACATGTGAATAACTAGGATGCAGAGTTTTGGATACACAAAAAAAAAAAAAAAAACATTTTGATTTGTGTTTGTTGAAGAAAAGAAATATCCAAATTAAACAGGAGGAAGAGCCACTCACTTATTTCCCATAAGGATATTTACCCTGTTCCCTCCTTCAAAAGACTGGAAGTCAAAATAGTATCACCTTCAGGCTACTCTCTGGAAGTAGATCCCAGTCCGACCTTGCAACACATGAGGAATAATAAAACTCAACCTCAGCAAAAAAAACAGACAAAAATAGTACATTGTGTTTTATAGAATATAAAACACTATAAATAAGAGCCAATGAGACAAACAATAAAACAAAACAATGAACTTATTTAATGATAAGATTCTAACTATTAAAGACAAAATAAAAAATCTCCTGCCTCAACTGGTACCGATCCATCCTCCAACACAGGAACCTTAGAAACAGCTAACCTAACCTAACCTAACCTAACCTTACCTTCCCTTCCTCTCTAAGATCCTTGAGAAAGCAGTTGCAAATCAGTTGTGTGACTTTCTGAATAACAATAGTTTATTGGAGGATTTTAAGTCAGGATTTAGAAAAACACCACAGCACAGAGACGGCACTGGTGAAAATTACTAATGACCTTCTAATTGCATCAGACAAAGGACTTGTCTCTGTTCTTGTCTTGTTAGACCTTAGTGCTGCGTTCGACACTATTGAAGACCGATGACCACTGCAACTTCCTGATGTTAAATTTAGACAAAACTGAAGTTATCCCAGAACACTTCCGAAATGAATTATCTAACAATATAGTTACTCTACATGGCATTGCAAAAAAAAAAAAAAAAAAGAAAAAAAAAAAGTTAAAAAAAAAAGAAAAAAAATCAGGAACATCCCGTCTCAAAGCGATGCAGAAAAATTAGTTAACGCATTTATTACTTCTAGACTAGATTAGTGCAATTCCTTATTATCAGGCTTCTTTAATAAATCTCTTAAATATCCCCAGTTGATCCAGAACACTGTACTAACAAAAACTAAGAAAAGACATATCACTGCTGTATTAGCTTCTCTGGCTCCCTGTAAAATCAAGAATTTAATTTAAAATCCTTCTCCTCACCTACAAAGCCTTAATTGGTGTGTCATACCTTAAGAAGCTTATAGTACCATATTACCCCACTAGAGAGCTCATAGTACCATATTACCCCACTAGAGAGCTCATAGTACCACATTACCCCACTAGAGAGCTTATAGTACCATATTACCACTAGAGAGCTGCGCTCACTGAATGCGGGGGCTACTTCTGGTTCCTAGAGTCTTAAAAAGTAGGATGGGAGCCAGAGCCTTCAGCTATCAAGCTCCTCTTCTGTGGAACCAGCTTCCACTTTCAGTCCTTACTACTCTCATAATATGAATAATTTATGTCATATGCATTGAATGTGTTGTAACGGTTATGTTGTTCATTCTGTAAACATGACATCTATTGCACTTCTGTCCAACCAGGGAGAGGGATCCTCCTCTGTTGCTCTCCCTAAGGTTTCTTCCTTTTTTTCTCTCCACGTTATAGGTTATTTTGGGGGAGGAGTTTTTCCTGTAACAATGCGAGGGTCCCAGGACAGATGAAGTTGTACATATTGTAAATCCCTCTGAGGCAAATTTGTGATTTTGAGCGATAAAAAATAAATTGAATAGACATTCAAAAAGTAATGAAAGAGAAAAAAATACAACAGGAAATAAAACCGAGCTGGTGACTACAAACCTCTTAAACTGAAGAGCAAAGAAGTCCATACCAGAGCACCCACAAAGAACAAACACAAGGACAATGCAGGACAGAACATGGAGCTATCCTCCAAACACAACGAACTCAGCGATTCATGCAGTCCACAAAGACATTCTTCTTACTCTTAAAAAACATTTTGCTCAATGCACAAAGGCTGCAATTTGTTCCTTTATTGCTTAGTCTGTTGATTATTTTAAAGAATAATCTATTCACATAATATTCTATAAATTGTCAGAAAACTCCCATCGTATTTTCCCAGAGCTGTTTGACCTTTTGACTTATTAAAATTGTTTTGTATGATGAGCAGTTCAAACTTCAAAGATAAATTTAAAACGAAAACGCAGATCCTTAAATTTGAACACCTGAAATGCAAGAAAGTTTGGTATTTTCACCTGAAAAATATAAAATTGTTGCAGATTCATTTTCTGTTAATAGAGTAATCATTTGCCCCTGGAGGCAAATTACAAAAAAATTTAATTGACCTGACTCAGCCCTACCATTCTCAAATTCTGATTTTAAAAAAGCACGATGTGAAGCAATTCACATGTATTAAATGTTTTGTATTGCTGTTGTGTAAAGATTGTAAGGGAACTGAAAAACTCCCGACTTTCTCTGTTGCCTTTACCAGCTTTGGACTGATTTCTATGTGAAGGACTCGGGACGGATGCGAAGTCTAGGCTCACTCCCCAGTGCCTTTATTTAATCAGCTACCATTATTAAAAAAAGAAAGAAAAAAAAAACAACAGATTCATGCAGCATAGCTGGCTAACCTTAGCTTGCTTGCTCAACAAGTTATGTATTATGACAAACCATGTCGATTTAGGCAACAATAAATGATGCAACGATACAAAGCAAAGGTGTTTAACTAACGCTTGTTTTCTACTAGCCAAAAGCGATGCAAGGATAGGGGGGCTAATCAGCTAACTGTAACCTAAGCTAAACTAAGGTTAGCCAGCTAGCTATATTTTAGCTAAGTGGAATGGATTTGCCGTTGGTTGTTTTGTAATGTTTGTTTTCCACCCCCTTACGAGACTGGCACTCTGCCGAGTCTACGTTATTCATCAGTGGAACTGAACTCTGAACTCGCAGTGGGGATTTCACGGTTAACTTTTACTGCTTGATCCAGCTGCGGGGGGCATAAGAGGCTTGCAGCATGGCTTAGCTCGCTGGTAATCACAGGGAAAGTCACTATGTCCTTGCACTGTGTAGCACTTTAAAAACACAGTCCGAGTGGGATAGCGGGACATATTAGGTGACAGCACAATCTTTCAATAAGCTGGGATGACAGGGAATGAATGTGAAGATAATGACCATTGTACTGCGAGGATGCAGCCAAGGGTGAATCGACCCGTCAGCCACTGGTTAGCTTGGCAGGATTCTACACACCACACGTAATCTTAAATGATACTAGCTAAATCCTCTTTGAGGCCCTGCGGCAGGCTAAAACCGGCAGTACTGTTTCCAAATCAGGTGAGTTTTTCTGACGTGCAAGGTGGTTTAGACGTCAATCAGGAAGTGAACGGATTCATTGGCATCACCCCAAGTGCCGCAATAAGTCCAACAGTACAGTTAAGAAAATTATTTGTGACAGTATTTAAATGATATGTTTCAACGTTGAAATTGCAGTAAAAAATAAAATAATGTTATCTTGTTGTACTGGAGCTCTGGGTCAGAATAGTTGTTTGCCTAATGTGGAATAAAAATGTCACTCTTTGCTGTATTTTACATCAGCAATTGTCAAATAACTTTTACACACCAACTCTGAAACTTTCGTCCATTGTTGAACAGGTTGGATTTTCAGGGTTTTTTTCCACATTCGTCAGAGTGGTTTGACCATTCAGAGCCACCGTAAATGCAAGATAACGATAGCTTCTTGCTAATGTAATTCATTCTTTAGTTGGGAACTAGCGCTAACCATTGCGCCCACATATTTAATTCAGTTTGGTCTTGTATCGCAAATTTTCACAACATACAGAAAAATAAAAGGCATTGGACTCAAAAAGAATAAGGGATCTTGTGCCCCTGTAAGATAGATAATACCTAAAAAGGCAGATGTGTGGCAACCAATTTTGTCCCACCTCCATGTCATTAAATCCTCCCGTGAACACAAGCTGCACTTGCACATCACCATGCCAAACTAGGCAAAGGTGCCATCTGCCAGAAATCCTCCTAGTGGATACCAAATACTGCAGTTCCAGCAGTAATGGTAGTATATTACACAAAAGAAGAAGCACATGTACATCCCTTATGTTTTTCTGTCTACATATTATCCTAAATGTTGGTGTGTACATGCGAGTGTGCGTTGGTGTGTGCTGTCAAACAGTCCTGGGGGACACGGTCCAGATTCATATACAGTAGCAGTGACAGATGTTAGCCTCTGTGCACATTACACAGGTCGCCATTTATCCTGGACTAATTCACTCTGCTTCCTGGAAATCCACGTTTATGTCCTCTTGCTAAATGGGATACATATATGGCATTCATCTTATGTGGCAACACAAAAGGAGCTGCAGGACTGACCTTTAACTGAACAACCTGGGTTTGCCTTATTGGAAAAAAAAATAACTGAATGATTTCGGCTATCAAAAAAAAACTCAAGCTTTCCCTCCATGGAGACTGTAAATCGGGGGAGAAAAGGGTTGAGCTCATGCAGAGCCTAAATCAGCACAGTTGTGAGGACTGACCAGGTACATGCTGCTCTTTCACATTATCATCCATCCTGCATTGCACAAAATTCAAACATCAGCTGTTCACGTCAGTTCAGGAAATGCTGAGAGTGCACTGCATGTGCAAACGTGTTCGTGAGGAGCGAATTACGTAAATGTTGTCAAATTTGCACCTGTTCTACAGGAAGGAATGAGGGTACCAATACAGATGAAAGCTGTAAGGACGCTCCAAGTGAAACTGATAATGGATGCAAAGGACATCCGATCTCAATGTCTCCGTAATGGCACAAGGCTTATCCCATGCTTCTCTTACGTGTGCACTATAATGCATGTACCCTGATGTGGAATCTATTAATGACTGAAGCAAGTGGGAGTCTGTAACACTAATATGTGGAACTGCACTGTAGAGAATACTCCAGTTCTATTACAACTGTAAATTGAATCACATTCTAAAACTACACTGGAGCAATGGAGCTGTATTTAAGTGGAGTTAACAGTCTGTGCATGGGAGAACAAAGTAACTGATTCACTTTTCACTATCCAAATAATTATCTATGCTTAAAACTCTTAAAATAGCACTAAAAGAATACTAGAATCACCTTACATTTTGTTAATAAACATTTCTTTCTATCTTTTTTAGTGAGCATCCTTTTTTAGTGAAAAAAAAACAAACATTCCTAAATTAGGTAATCATAAAGGTTCCCCTGCATAAAAAAAATAATTAATACATTTCTATATAAAGCAACAATTGTTCTTTTTAAACAATTTCCTGTATTTTTGGAAAACAGGCTCTATTCTTCACATCTCTACCATGATATTGAGTTAGACAGCTTTTTAAAGTCTCACGTCATGATATTCACGATTATCCCGATAATTCACCAAAAAAGAAAGTCACCAAAAGCACTGAAACACAGAGTCCCTGCTTCAGTGCTGGGTAGGGTGGAAGATGTTTATGTGCTGTGTTTAAGCGTTTGGCATTAAAAGAGTGCATGTGGGGCGACACTGCATCATCTTTTATGCGTGTGTGCGTGCCCTCTTTTCAACACTTCCCCCGCTTTTATTATTTTTATTTTGCATGTACGTAAACAGCTGGTGTCCGAACCCATAACACCGCCACCGCCCTTGTCATCACTGTGAACAGTACAGCTGATCCAACAAACAATGCAGTGATCGTGTTTTTTTAATCTAACTCACTGTTGTTCCCCTCTACAACAGTCAAACTGAGCCCGCTAGCAAGCGTGTTACGATTTATGCAATTTTTGTCAGAAATGAATCGCAACAGTATAAAACTTGAGCGGGTCAAAGCCATAATGAATACGGAGTCCGAGAAACCTACTGGTGCGTCTAAAATAGAGAGAGGGAGAAGGGTGAAACCTCTTGTGTAACTGTTGATGAATGAATGCAGGTGTGTCCCACTTCTGCAGGTGGCGAGCACTGTCCCTGCGCTATAGCGCATGAGGTGACCCCTAAAAATGTGACATTGCTAGAGGGCAGACTATTTTAACGGCAATGACCATATGCACAATCCAGTGAAGTCATTTGTAGATGACATTTCTCCAATTACTTTTGTTGGATGTGTATGAATTTAAAATACAATCCATTTCGGACAGATGTTTCTAAAGGGCGTTTATTCCCTTTTTTAACTCAATTAAATAATGTCAACTGTGCCGGATGTTGCATGTTTCAAGATTGGCACAAAC
Source organism: Ophiodon elongatus (assembly GCA_016806645.1). Lineage (NCBI taxonomy): Eukaryota > Metazoa > Chordata > Actinopteri > Perciformes > Hexagrammidae > Ophiodon > Ophiodon elongatus. The sequence continues at coordinate 1,903,018 of JACSYO010000396.1, read as the reverse complement.
ACCGAAAACAAAACCTGCAGGGGAACATGAGGCACATCGCTATGTATTCTATTTGAGCGCTTCAATTGATTGCACACTTAATAAATTATAATCAATGAGAGAGCTTGCTGCCAAAAGACGGCTCGAGCTTTTGGCCAAGACAACATTCAATGCTCTGAGCATTCTGGGAAATGGATAAAACATTTAGAGTGGTGTGACTGGGAGCATTTTAGTGGTAGGTGGTGATTTAGTCATATCACCAGGCCCATATCGCCCATCTATTACGAAACATTTTAGGACTGATATCGGACCCGGGGAGCAACTGTTTTCAATTCATTCCGCCACACAATGCAAATCCACTTGCCTCGACTTAAATTGACCTCAAATAGGAAATTACGCAAGAGCCAGTGAACAATGATTTCGGTGAAAGTCATGGTATCGTTGCAGGATAAAGCGGTTACGAGTGCAGATGTTTTTTTTAAACTCCTCCCTGTTGATGCATGCTAGACTGCCCCAACATCTGATCATTAAAGAGCATCACAGTCAGCGACGTTACATAAGGGAGTGGGATTCCCTGTACCAACGCACTGCACAGTTGAAAGGAGTTATTAATCAGGACAGCTGTCTGTCATGTGTTGAAAGCCTGAATGTCACATTGGTAAACCGCCCTCTTCTGTTCTTTTCTGTTTGCGCTCACATGCCTTCGCTGAGGAAGCTGAGGAGAGGCTCAGGCTAAAGTCGGACTCCATCAGCACTCTGCTCACTGATTGGTACAGATTCACCTGCAAGGCACAGGTACACTGAGGGTGTGCAAAATGGTGAAGGCTCAGCCTCTCATGCTCACTGTGGTGATAAATGACCACGCATCCTATTTATAACCACTAAGCTGCGACACTGCGATGACGTTGTAAGCTGCCTAACGCTCCTGGAGTTAGCCCGTGGCTCATTGTACCAAAGGGGGGATAAAAAAGAAAAAGTGTTAGCTTTAGGAGGCAGTGGGAGTTAAAAAAGCAGTTCAGTTAGCTCAAGTTTAAGTGCAGATTGAGTTTAACTGCTGGACAGCAAAGTATACATGTTTAGGCTGAATTTCTCAACTCTGCCTTGCCCAGTGATCGTTACAGTTCATTCAAATATTGTGACCATTGCGTTAGTGAGCCCCACAGCAACGGGAGCGGAGCTATTTGCTGTTAATGCTTTTCCTCACTTAAGCAATTCACACTAAATCTAGCACACAACGCCTGCTTTTAAAGCAAGAAATGGAGACAATAATACCAGGAAAAAAAAAAAAAAGAAAAGCAGCTCATCAATAAAACAACCATCCTTACAAAGCAATCCTATGAAAAGAGAAATGAAAATAAAAAGCATCAGAGAGCAAAAACATAACACGCGTGACCAAATATCCCCAACATAGGTTGCATAAAGTGCTGCTAGTAAAGGGCTTAGTTATTAAAAACTTACCCTTCCGTCGAGAGCTTCCCCTCTGCTCCATTCTGAGGAGCGGGGCTGAAAAGGGGGTGTGGAAGGGAAGGGGGTCCTAGTAGGGGTCCCTGGGGAACGCCAGTAAATGGTGGTCCAAAAGTATAAAGGTACTGTTAGCAAGGTGCAGAAGTCAGGAATGCTGCCTGTGCTGTGTGGATAATGTGAAGGATCAGCTATTTCTGTGACAGCGGGTGTGTGTGTGTGTGTGTGTGTGTGTGTGTGTGTGTGTGTGTGTGTGTGTGTGTGTGTGAAAAGTGGCCTGTGACGACGCTGTCAGCGACATCAGCCATGCATCACAAAGCACCCTCGCCCTCCCACCGACCTGCACGCACACACATCTCCCTGAGCTTCTGATCCCCGCTACACATGCACGTTCAAAAACACACACACACACACACACACACACACACAAAGAGGGAGGAGCAAAGAAAGCGAGGGAAGCAGTAGTGAAGCAGACAGACAGCTTCGGGGGGGTGTGGCTGGAGAGAGAATGATGGACGGATGTCAATGCAATAATGTACTTATTTTTTCACAGAAAACATTTGTGCCCGCTAAGAAAGCAGAGCAAACATTCGCCACCCGAAGCAAACGCAGCGCAGTGTATCGTTTCACAATCGATATTCCTCTACTATTTTAAACTGCAGGTGCTGCCTCAGTGAGCAGTTTCATTTACCGTCTGACCTCCAGGTGGAGATGGCCAATCGATCAGGATGGGCCAAGCGAGCACACAGGACAACACAGCTGGAGGCTACGACAACAAACTGTATCTTATGAGAGACTGGTGTGGAGCCATGCAATCACAGGCAACCACTGTTAATGCCAACAGACCATAATCATACAGAATGTTATATAGTTAAAGACTGGGTAAGGCTGCAAATAGGAATCATTGTTGGTATCCATTAATCTGTGGACTATTTTCCTGAGGATTCAGTTAATGGTTTTGTTTGGTTTAGTAACGGTTTATGCATATAAAAATGTCAACATTTTAAACGAAATGAATGAAATGAAGATATTTTAACTATTAGCATTATTAATATTTGAGATTTTAATACTAATGTCCGACTTGATTATCATGGAAACAAATCAAGCAACAAAGTATTTGGGTAAATCCTGTAGTTTGCGCACCATAAATTCTGTTGATCACACTTTTTTTATAAATACAACATATTAATAGACAAAAACACTGTCTTATGTGAGCTTGTGGGAAACTGAGTTAGAAGCAGACATGCGAGACAATGGCAGATCAAGACTCTGCCCAAGCACCATCTTGGAGCTGCCCAGTAATCTGCCCGTCTTGGAGCATGCGAAGTGGGCACTAATCCTGTAACCAGATTAGGCTAATCCTGAACTTTTTATAAAGCACAGAAGCCACGTCGAGGCTCCAGGGTGGAGGAAGACGCTGCCTGAGAGCCGCAGACAAGCTTGGGGTCTGCTGCCGTCCTTTGGCCACCGGCCGCCTGTCACTGTCCCTCATCAGGATGAGACAGTAAAATATATTCTTGTAAAACGAGACGGCTGTCGCATAAACGATTTGACTTTTTACTATTTGAGGACCATCAGAAATTTAAATATCGTGACCTGTCCCTTCGATTTAATAACTTTATTAATATCATGTACAAAAGAAAAAAAAAAATGCAGACTGACTTCAAAAACTACGACGTCCCGTAGTGTGAAGACAAAACTGAACATCAGCTGCCTGCGCCATTAAATTGACAGATGTGTTCGAGGCAGAGCTTAAAGAGGGACTATCAAATCACACAGTAAGACGGATTTAGTTGTATCAAACTCCACTTGGTTTGATGTCAGATGGCTGCTGTCATCGTTATTTTCTGTGTGTGTGCATAAGTGTCTGTGTGTTGCACTTAATGATGTCCTAAGCCTTTAAACCCTTCAGGTAAACAACACTGTCTGTGATGTAATACACAGCATGGGCGGGAGAGAAAGGAGGGAGATGATGGTTAGCGACCGCATGTGCAGTGTCTATAGAGCAGTGATTCTCAAGTCGCGGACCCGTTTTCACGGGCCTTTGTCTGGGCAAAAAAGAATTAAAGATTAAAATTATGTTTTTTTTTTTTATCCTGTGGTTTTATTTTGAAGGGGATTTTTTATGCAGCGGAGTGTCGTCCATTCACACTTTTTTGCCGGCTCTGGTTTCGACTTGTTTTGCACTTGTCCCTCCATGTTTTCAGCAGCATTGCTGCTACGTTTCAGCCACTCATTGTTTGAGTTTTTCAAGGCGGCGGTGATTGACAGGTGATGACAGGTGGCGTGTGCCAGGTTGGGTCAAACCATCCTGATATGGGGGAGACTCTGGTGTTTTTAGGATAATGAAATTGAACAGCCTACTGAAAATAAAATTCGGCTTATGAACTTACACTTCTATTTTATTGAAAATGTTTTAATCAATGCTAATTTTAAATATATATTTTTTTAAATCTTCACGTACCCCTGCCATTTTACAGCATAGAAGAACACCATGACCCGCGAAATTAGTTTTCTAATCAAACATGGCGAAACGTAAGTACGAAACTGTTCCTCGATTTGGGTCGCGGCTTGTCATTAAGGGGTGATGGTGGGTCCCACAGCCAGACCAGTTGAGAACCACTGCTATAGAGGGTGGAGGGGTTTATCGGATACTTTCAAACATCCACGCTGTGATGTGACACCGTTGGAATTTGATCTGACTGAGACAAGTTAAGCGGGGGCCGTATCCAAGTCAATCTTTCATCATGGAGCGACTTTGAATTGAACTTGTTTCAGCATGTAAGGAGAGGAAAATATATGTGGTAGCAGCTGAAACAGCTAGGTCAGAGAGAAAAAAGAAAGACAGAGAAGACAGAGAGAGAGACAGAGAGAGTCAGCCAAGACTTGTGGGATCGATGTTACTTAGTGCAGCTTACGCCTGAATCCTCACTCCCTCATTCCCATGCATACACTGAGCATTAGATAGATATATAAATATATACACACAGTATATAGTCAAGAATCTGCGATACGATAAGCATCATGATACAGGGGTTATGATTCAACAACATACTGTAAAAGCAGGGTCATATATTGGGGTTATTTAAATCAAATTTGAGGAAAACTGTATAAAGAACGCTGTCCTATTTATCAAATCTGAGTAAAAGAAGGGACATTTTTTTTTATTGCAACCAGAACAGCAGGATATGCAAATTAGAGTTAGAGAACAACAACATCCTCATCTGACTGCTCACTGCGAAACCTTTTCTGCTCTAACGAAGCAGACTCCACCCAAAGCATTCTAATATTCTTATTCTTAAAATCACACACTAGCACAGATCCACCCTTCTCCAGATGCTGTCACTATCTCATAATTTAAAGAAAACACTGCACATGCACATACACCTAGTGTATGAGTCCTAGTCCTAGTGTATGAGTATGTCAGGAATGATGGGAGGTATTTAAACAAACGAAGAAGAGGGGAACGTCACCATTTCAGTGCTCCCTATTTTGTATAAATGTACAATGTCCAAATTATTTTAATGGGGTAGCTAAATCTAGCAACTCCATGTGCAGCTGTCAACACCAAAGCTCAGCTCAGTGATTGGTAGAGATTCCATGTCATGTTCCAGCTATTACTGTTCATGGCTTTTTGGCCTCATGACTAGGATGCAAATCCTGGTGAGGCAACATAACCTGCATTTGACAGGTAACTGATGTGCCAAGAATAAAAAGGTAGGAACATTTTTTGTTATTGGAATATTTCTTCTTTCCCCTAAAAATTGTGGAATCAATATAATAAAATCAATAAAATTGAAGTGATATCAGCCCAATTTCTCGCATTATGAAAGTCTTGGCTATACTGACCAGCTTTGTGGCTGGTAAACAATTAGTGAAGTTGTTTTTTTGTTTTTTTTAACCAAAATTGTAACAAAAGCGAGGACCTTTAAAAAACAGCTGATTATGTCCAAAACCCCCACTATGAATAAATGGGGGTGTTGTAATGCCAAAATAGAGTCTCCTCACATTTGATAATGGAAATGTAGGCCCATCAATAGTATTGACCCAGCACTTAGCTGTGGAGAGTAAGACTGCTAATAGCTGTTGGTGACCACATCCAAGTTCAGGGACATTTTACAGCTATTAAAACGGAGCTTGGTCCCAACCAGACTTTAACCAGAAATTAATTAATCATGTTTATTAGTAGGCGTATAATTGGAGCAGCAAAGTCACACCATGTCCACTGTAACAGTCGTCCATTACATCTGAATTGCGAGGCTTATAAACATAGGACGTGGTTACACTTGTCTTTTCAATGCGACTTCCGTCATCCGGTCATGCCAGGACGCATTAGCCGTCAAGGCTGTGCGGCCAGAGGTCGGATCTTGCTCGCATTGGGATCTCAGTGAGGTGTGGACAGCATGTGGTTACAATCCGGACAATTTACACATGGGAGTTCCTCTACTGAGGAGGGCAAAGCGAAAACCGGGGCAGGAGCCCACAGCTGAGATCTGCTGTCTGAGTGTTCATTTCCTGATTTTGATGCTTCAAAATATAAGCTTTTGAATAACAAAATAACAGGGGAAGTTAATTGTGAAGAATCTATAGGAAAATGGGTTTATCATTGAATTAGTACAGCTTTGTTAGCGGCTATTCTTTAATAAAAACAAGTCTACTAATACTGCGGGGTGCAGGAGTGAACAGCAAAAATAAAGGGGCTTTTATTGTGAAGAATTTATAGGAAATTACATGTGTTCATCCACTGTTTTACAGTCGCTCCTTTGACCACAAAATATATCTGATCACGTTGAAGTGTGGACACAGCTGAGTTAACCATCGAGTGCATCCGATCACAAAAACCAAGCCCAGAGTCAAAAGATAAGGAAGTGGAAGAGCTTACCCTGTTTGTACAGTCTATGTGAAAACCATATGACCCTAAAAGGGCCTCACACAAACTACAGCCAGCAGTGAAAGAATATAGAGAGAAAAAGAGACCGGCTCTAAAGTATGCGTGTGCTTATTGGTTGAGGGCTTATCAAGAGACACCACATTGAGAGAACTGGTGGGGAGGAGATCAGTCAGCAGGAAGGCCGGACAGTCTGACTAAAAACACCCAATCAGCGGGAACGACAATTGTCACCTGGAGAACGGTTCCAGATTGTGAACTACATTTTAGTGGTACCTCTGAATGTATCCAGAAGATGCCCTGGAGTAAGTAATGGCTCTGTAAAGGGATTACTCCAGTGGCAGACAGAATAAGAACGTTGACATCTAGACAGATGCTGGGCATCTCTTCTGACGATCATGCGTGTACATCGCGTGTAGGATTTGTTGTTCCTAGGTGCAGACTAAGTGAATATTTTTCCTGGATTTTTCCCCCCCCCCCATGTCCTTATCTTTGCCAGCCTCCAGATGGTCAAATGGGTTCATACTAGTTTAGTAGCTTTGGGAACCTCCCATGTCTGGCCAAATCTTAGTAAAGTTTACATGTTAGTGTTTTAGCAAATGCTTGAGGCTTAACGGAGGTCTTTGTTTTTCTTTTTTTTTTTTTACATATGTAACACACTCACACTGACTATCAGACACATTTATACTCAGGGCAGGCCTTGCTAAATCAAATATTCTGCGGGCTCATAAATGATGTCATGTCTTAGTTTGTGTCTCTTTCCCTACATTCCTAAAAGGAACCATCTTCTCTCTTCCCTGCATTCAGTCTGCATTCCCAGACAACACACACCCGTCAGCACACTACACCACAGAGACAAAGGACAGCCTTGACCAATACGTCTATACAGTGGACATAAATTGGAATTACTAGCACACGGTATGTTGAAGAAGCCATTTGTGGCTGAATTTAATGGATGCTAATGATGATTTTACAACCTATTATTCTAGTCAGCCGTGACATCTTACGATTTAAATATTTAAAAAGCATGGGGCAATTAAGGGCACCGCAAATATTACATTTGGGGGATTTATTTTAATAATGTTTCCACGGCCCATGTTTATGGTGCAACTACTGAATAAGTGCTGATGATTGGGTTGCTGCGTTACAGACAGAACATGCAGAGCTGAGTGTTGGAGGTTTAATCTTCACGCTGCTTTAGTGTTCGATGTGAAGTGTTCGATGTGAAGCTTTCTCCTGGAATATCAAGTCCGACTCCTGTGGTTCAATGCCACAAGAGGCGACGGAATTTCTCCGGTCTCGCTTTTTCGGCAGGAATAACGCAAAGGATATAGTTTGTTAGTTTCAGTTTAACAATTTTTTTCGCTGCTTACTTTTGTTTGACTTTTAGTTATAATTTACTATACTGGTCTGTACCTGGGTCTTTAACACCTGACCATCATACCACCAATTTATGAGACCTGACGTGACTAAAATCAACGTTACATTTAGGTCGTCCGTCTTCGCAGAGAAGAAAAGACACGTTGCTTCGGACAAACAGGAAGACTAGTCGACAAGTAGATTATAGCTAATACGGCATTCCTCATGCATCTCTTAATATATTTATTCTGGCTTCGGTCTCAACTTTACAGCCATGAGCCAAAACAGAACGATGTAGAGGCATGATCACAGGTTATTACGTTCCCACACTGAGGGAGCCCTCCCTGAATCTCTGGGGATTTGGAGAAGCTCCCCTCCGGCTAATTGCTGCTTTATTTCAACATCACTGATGGTAGCTTACCAGGCTAACGCAGTGCAAAGGAACGTTACCTGCACAAGGATTTAGTGCAAGTTTTGACAAAAAAGGACAAATGATATACACACCAAGAGTGATTAGGTTCAAGATTAAAGCATTGGATGTGGACAATACAACTTTTGAGTTTTGATACGATGGTACAAGGATGAGAAGGTTGATGCTGATGAGTGAAATTAGAATTACTGAGTAAATCTTTTTTTTAGACTGTGAATCAAAGTTATCCAGGTTGTCGCATCACTGTTAAACATGCATTACTCACCTAGAAACTAGTTTAAACTCAAACCCTGAACTCAAGACTGCAATCATGATTGCATGGCCTCTTACTGAAAACATATTGCATGTGACGGTTGTAAGACACAGCCAGCAATAAGTCCAGTATGCAAAAGCCCGGAGGGTAATCAGCATAATAGGGGAGCAGGAGAAACAGAAAACAGCCACATAGAGACGGCAGCTGTGAACAGACGCGGACCTGCCTGGGAAACAAACAGGAAACACATGTCGAGGACAGACGGTGCAAACGGACCAACGGACAGTTTTGCGTTGAGTAAACACTGGGTTTATTGGGCCATAACCAACCCCTAACAACACAGACACTGCTGCTCCTGAAGCCATACACTCCACATCCTGCCTACTCTGTGATATTTATCTGCTCACTGCACAGAGCCACAAGGCGTGGCTCTGTGCAGTGAGCAGATTCCTTTTGCAGCACGGTGAACAGTCTGAGGCACTATCGTGGCCAAAGTGAGGGCTTAACATTTAACTTGGGGACTCAATTCTGGAAGTCTGCACAGGACTGCTTTTCCCATGCTGCACCAGCCGTCTGCCACAGAATATCTGTGAAACCGTTGTATAGGCTCTCGCTCACAAATCATCCAACCCCACCCGGTCCCGTGGAGATTCTGATCACTCACATCTGCAACACTGTGTTCTGTGGAAAGTCTGTCTGCCCCTATGGATTTTAAAATCTAAACAATTTATAATACAATTGCTTAATGGCTCCTCTTCAGATGATAACTGAAGATAAGCCTTAAAGGGCCAGTGTGAGGGATTTCAGCGATCTATTAGTAGAAATGGAATATTCACAACTACATTTTCATTAGTGTTTCATGTTGACATAGGGAGCGAGCCCTCTTCACGGAGTCCGCCATATTGCACCACCATGTTCCTACAGTGGCCCTGAAAGGGCAAACCGAACACCGGCTCTGGAGAGAGCCATTCGCGTTTTAACGTGAACCTGAAGGCAACCAAAGTTCTCCGACACGCTTGTGAAACTGCAGTAACGTGAGCTGCAGAGTGTGAAACCCTGGTGCTGCCAGCCTCCATCTGACTACCGCTGCTCCTGAAGTAGCAGTATTATGGTATGGATGGCGTCAAAAGGACCGCCGTTGGCACATCGTTCTGCACTCGGCGGCTTCCGTTACCGCAGGCAAAAAGAACACTTCAACATAGGGCAGCGTGATCCTCAGACCCTGAACTTGATTCAAGGTAGAATCACCAACAGACAAATTAGGTGTACAATAAGGGGATGATTCTTTTTTTAAGCCAGAGAATTCTTGGAATATAGAAACATCACGCACTCACCACTGTGCTAGTCTTGTTGGTAGTTCCAGGGAGACTAACATAGATTAGTTACAGTACTCAGCAGTACACAGTCAAACAGAGACTTTCAGTGAAACTTCTCCAACACTCAACTGGTTTTCCTTTTTTCCCCCCCAAGTGCAGTCAAGAACACGGTTTCATGTGAGAGTTTCATTGGCAAAACACAAGTCGAGCTCTCCCGTTGTGTTTCAAAGTGGTTGAATGCAGATTCACACAGAAGAGAGAAACAAATAGCACTGGACTGGCGGACATGTCATGTCGGCATGTACGGTCTTTGTGGTTTGAGCACTTGTTACTTTTCTTTCCACACCATAGCTCCACGTACAATTAAATGTTTTTATTAACTTGTTGTGTTGTTCTAACGAGGGAAAGTGGGACGGAATCACCGTACCACATCAGCTGACGGCGTGAAAAATATAGTGGTTAGTCTGGTGTAAGTAAATTGAGCAAGGAAAGGGAAAGTGTCGGGGGAAGCGAATATACGGTTCAGGCCAGGAGGCTTGAGCTGGAGATATTTGTGCGGCTGATGGAGGAGGAGTAAAAACAGCTCTAGCTACACCTATGCAGAACACAGAGCTTTAACCATTTTCTCGTGTGAAATAGAGGTAGAAAGCGGTGACACAAAAACAGCCAAAAAAGGGAATGACATTGGTCATTTGTGCTTTCACTTCACCAGGATGTTAAATAAAATGTTGGTTAAACGGGACCTCATGAGATGCGGTTCAGCCAGGACACAAGCTTATCTTTTTAGAAGCAATGGGAACAGAGACAGAACCCAGAAACCAGAGAGGGAGGG